>VUQR01023995.1:89182-101094 GCA_015108515.1 Hemichromis elongatus | reverse complement strand
CTGCCCTTTTTTAAAAAAAAAAAAAAAAAAAAAAAAAAAAAGGACAATCTGTCTCTGCCTGTGCTTATCTATGCTCTTGTCATTGCTGTGATAAGGGCAGCAGTATTTCTGTGTAACAATAACATCTGAGTACTGTTCAAATCTAAATGGGTACAAACTGTTTTGTGGGTTGTTTCTGTCCGTTGCAAGGCCATTATCGTATGAAATCATATCCATATTAACCTACAATTTACATTTCTTTTAAATACTCAAATCTGTCATAACTTGTAGGGGGTAGCAGAGTTTTTTTTCTGCACATTTCTTCGAGGATAATGATAAGTTGTCTGGCTATTTATGATTCCTTTACTATATCTAGGGGTTTTTTTTGTTTTTTTTTAACATTATAAACTGTGTTATGTTTTGAAGTAAACCGTGGCAGACATAACAGAGCTAAAACAAGATTCAGAGAGATCCTGAACTACATGCCACAGACAACTGTGCTGCTTTCTGAGATATTATGGCAGTGTTTGTAGCCAAGTTATCCAATTACTATCTTCCTGCTACTCCTCTGTGCTGATGAACAGTTGGTCGATTTCAGAAGCAGGTGCAGTTTCAGGGAATGCGTCTCTTCTAAACCAGCCAAGTATGGCATAAAGATCTGGTGAAACTGGGATACCAAAACTCCTCTTTGCATAAAAATGATTGAAAACCAGAACTCCAGAATTACAATTAAGAATACAATTTAGAATATTTAGTGTTGCAGTGTATAAAATATCAGAACTAAATTTCAGCAGATTAAAGTCAACTGAATGTTATCTGCTTACCCCTGCCACTCTAAGTGCGCAATCCTATTCATTATGACAGCGTGACATGGGGGCTTCCACAAACCAGTGCCTGCTGCTGTGTATTTTCATTAGATTTCTTCTAAGTTTGTAAAAACATGACTACTTTGGAAGATAGAATTACACACTAATCAATGTGTATTTATGAGTACAATATTCCCTTTTCAATTAAATAAGCTAAAAAAAAACAAAACGTATTCATTGTACTTTCAAATTGTGAAATATATTAAGTAAAGGTTGAAATTTGTACTTTGGGGGCTCCATAGTGTAGTGGATTACACATTTACTTAGAAAGCATAAGGTTGGTCGTTCAGTTCCAGGTGAAGCTGAATATCTCTTTTGGGCTGGTGTAAAACTGCCAAATCAAAAACGCAGGGCTAGCTGCTGTGCTAACCCCTTTGAAACAACTGAGCTGCCGAAGGTAGCTTTTATTTGCATTTAAACTCTGGTCACTTGGTTTTATATACACTGGAACCTTTGTGGGGATCTTGATACAATCACAATAAATAAATAAAAATCAATTACAAAAGAATGAGCTTATAAGGGAAGTAATCTGATGTAAGGTATATCTTATGTACCGGTTCTTCAGTTTCCAGCGAATTCCACTGCCACTCACTCCCCCTATTTGTCTCATTTGTCAACAGGTCAGCATTTGGCAGGTTTACAGGTCACCCACATGCACTAATGCGCAGTTAGGATTTTGGAGGATTGCACGGGAGCATGTCTGTAACCACTCTCTGTTAAAGGTCTGAACAAAAATGAGTAAACAGATAGAGATATATGCTGGACCATGAATCTTTAAAGATCCATGCTGTCATTAACAATGCTATACTCAATTTTTCCAAGTTCCTGGGATAGTCATGTCACAAAGATTCACATTTTTTCCCCATATCCCAGGTCTTTACTCGCCCTTGTGCAGCTGACTGTGCTAAATCCGGGCCACTTTCTTTCTGCAAAAATTCTGGTCTATTTGGACATGATTCAGGCCATACTCATAGATTTAGCAGATGTTTTTGCTGGCAGAAGTAGCCTGAGGTCTCATGGGTATGAGCTGGAACTGCTGATAAAGACATTTTTGCGCTATTGTGTCCTTAGCCTCAAAATCCAAGTAATTAATGCTTTCAAAACTCTGACTAAAGTTTCTACACTCCTCTTACTGCCTCCTGCCTTGAACTGCGGGCCATTGTTTCTTGCAGTCCGTATAATTTTTTTTGATTGATCTTCAGGAAAATAATTATGCTTCTGTTTTATATACATAAGCAGCTTTGCCATGCAGAGTTTCGATGTGAAACTTGCTACAGTTCCCAGAGTTTGTCTAATGCAATTTTTTGTAGGTGTTTCAAACAAATGCTTTTGCTCGCTAGTTTCTGAGTCTCCAGTGTCACCAGAGTTCACCATCACATAAGTAAATTGTTATTTGTAAATCTTAAACGGTTTCAGGAGAACATTGTCTCACACCTTTTTCTTTGCCTACTATTCTACCTAGCAACAGCAGAGAAAACACAGCTTTAAGGTTTATTGTTGACCTTGTACACATAAAAAATCGTGTCATAAAGCACTTTTTTCTTCTATTTTCTCCTAAAGGTAACATTTTTTTTTTTTTTGAAAGGGCCATTTTTGTATTATTTTTTTTCATTCTGATTGAACATTTCGGTTCAACAGCATACTGAATGTGACTCAATACAGTGTAGTATTTACACATAACAAAACATTTAATGAGAACAGTGTTGAATACCCAGTGCCCTTCTCTGCCTCTCTGATAGCCAATAGAGAGCTGCGTGTAAGGAGCTATGGTTTTCAGTTTATTCCTATTGGTGTTTTTTTTTTTTTATATGGAGCTGTTTGACATGAGCCAGAATAACAAGCTATCCATGTGGCCAATAATAGTCACATTTGGGGACCACCTGAGTTACACTACTGAGTGTGAGCTATAAGTACCATGTTATCCACTGACAACAAATTATATGCCAACAAATCTTTCCATCAAATTTAAATGTTCTATGTGTATATATTTTGCCTTCATGCAACTAGACTGATTATCACATGGTTTGTTTGAATTAAATCAATCATACGAAAACTTGGAGTTTTTTAAAGCCTTGGCTGTCAAGTTATGAAATAATTGTGCCTGAACAAATTTTTCTTGGTGACTTTTTGTAATTATAAAGATTTTACACATGCCAATTAAAAGATATAAAACGGGCTCTTCCTTTAAGATAACTCAGTGGACATTCGCTTTATCTTTAGGCTGAACTGATGCAGACAAACACTGTCTGTCAGAGGCTTGTAATTGTTTTACAGTTTGCTTCAGGACTGTTCCAGCTGTTGATTAACCGTGACCATCAAACACATATTCTTTCCAAGAATGGAATAACAAGCAACGGGGACCTAAAGCACTGTTACCACAACAAAGAATGACAGTCGCACAACTTTGTTGTTGTTGTTGTTGTTTTTTTTTTCTCAGGCCCCGGTCTCTAGTTCTGACAGTTTAAACTTCAAAGAAGAAAGAAAACGGATTATACGAAGCGCTTCAACTTGTTTTTCCTTTCTCAAAGTTGTCAAGCTGTCCTTCAGGCATCAATAACTACATTCAGCTTATGTCTCTTGTACTAAACGAGGGTTTGGCTGTACAATGATTACTTTTTAAACAGCAAACTAAAGGCTTCAGATTGAGCACAAGCTGACTGGAAAGTATCAGTCCCATAAACTTTGAGGTGCTTAGAATAACCAGTCACTGCATTCGCTTAATGTATCACAGTGTGTTATGTTTTAATATTCACCTATTAAAACTGCACCACCGTGAGAAGGCATGTTTTATAGGTTTGGTTTTAGTGTTTCGTCTGTACCATAATCTCTTCCCTGACTCTCATCCTCTGATTGAGGTCTACCTCTGGCTGCCTGGCATGTTATCAAATTTTGTTTAAGCTTTTCAAATGTATTAATATATTCTATATGTTTGCTCTATATAAATATTCACACATAAATCTTTACTTGGGGTATCATTTTCTCCTGCATATCCTCTTGGGATGATGAAAGACATGAGTACTGACAGAACTGAGGAGATTAATAAGGCCCTCTGAACTTCACACTTGGTCGCTCTTGAGATTTCTGCCTGTGAAACTTGAGGGTGAAAAAAAAAAAAGGCTGCAGATTTCTCTTGACACTACCTTTGTTTTAAGTTGCCTTCTGTTGTCATGCTACAGTTTACCTCTTTGAGGTAAACTGTAGTATTTCACAACAATAAATGAGATCCATAGCTGATTGTGTGTCTGTGCAGTAAAGATAAATCGAGGTTAGTGAGAGGGGAAATCCTTATTTAAGGAGCAGTAAACACTAGTATTAAGTATGTTCTTCCTCTTCTGTGTTGAGATGATGTTTATAAGGGAATTCAAGGGCACTGAATGGCAAATACAAGCAGAGAGGCCTAAGTGTTTACATTCTGAAATGAAGGTCTCAGAAGGCCACGATAGAGGCCATTGTATTGATTGTAGCACTGTTTTAACAATTTAATTTTCAAAATAAAATCCTTCACTACTCTGCTTGTGCAGTAAGTAGTGGAAAGAGGTTCACATTTTTAACGTAATCACCAAGAGGGTTATCAAGTTACACGTCAGTAGGTTTCATACTACATTCAGGAATGCCAGGCTTATGTCCCTGTTGTCTGCAGTAGTACTAACCTCCAATAACTGAGCACGGAGAAATGTTTTTTTTGCCTCAGACTGTGTGCTTGACATCACATGTGGGATCAATTATACTGCACAGCTGTTCAGTTTCTCATCAGATGTAACCAGCTTTGAACTACAGGCTGTAGTACAATTGGGATCTTATGTATTGTTTTTCTCCTAAAACTGGAGGCTTTCCATTTTTTTCTCCCCCCCCTTCTCCAAGTTGCCATTTGATCAATCCTCAGTTGGCAGCATTATTCACTGATCCTTGGTTTTTGCTTTCTTTTGATTTGGCAACGTGGTTTAGTCATTAGAGACAATTTCATACATATTAAAGGGGAATAAGCTCACTCTGAAAGTGACAAGTAGCATTTATTTTTTTCAATTAACATTAGTGTTTCTTTTGAGTTGTAGAATTTTAAAATCTAGATATGCAGTATGTGAAAGACATTTGAAACATTTCCTTTGCACAATTTATATTCTGTCATTTGGTTTGCATGATTGCATTTGAGCAATCAATATTTTTATATGCTGATTAGTGGCTTTCCTTGTGTCTTAACAGCACATATCATTTTTTCTACATCAGCTAGTTGGCCGTGGCAAACGGAGAGAGCTGGGAGGGGCTGTCAGAGAGTGTGTTAGCCTCCCTTTACAAGAGTAGATTATTGACTTAGCAATATACAGATTTCAATTTAATTTAAGAGTGGAGAGCCAAGGCCTTCCCTTTTTGAACCAGAGGCCATCTCTACAAATATTTAATGTTAAGTCATGCACTTAAAATTTAAACTTCAGAAATTTCAACTGAAAAGTTGAATTCAGATCATAATACCTGTATTGACTTAAGTGTTCAATACTTTTAAATTGTTTTTGGCTTTAATCAACCAACTTTGGGACCTGTTAGATCCTTTGCTTTGTAAAGGTTGCCTATAATGTCTGATACTGTAGCAAAATGCCTAGATGAAATCAGCAACAATTTCATAAATGTTCACTCCTCATTTTAAGGATGTAGTAATGAGAGTGATGCTTGTTCTAAGCCCCTAATTTCTTGTATGGCCATTTTTCCTGAAATGGGTGCATTACTCTGTAGAGAGAAACTCATTAATGGGTCTGTTCTCCCTTGGTCTGTCTGTGAACCAGTGCGAGACAGTAAGATGCTGGAGTGTTTAATGTTTTCTCTGTGGTATAAATTAAAGCTCTGTTGGACTATTCAGCTTTTGTTTAGAGTCGTGTTTCATTTCAGCCGTCTTACCTTATGGACTTACCTTTGATGTTAAGTTTAGATGAAGCTCAACTTGTTTTTATCTTCGACCATCTTCTGTTACTGTTGTTTCTTCATGTACGTGATAGGTTTTAGTTTTCGGGTGAACAGACAGCTTCTGCTGGAGAGATCGAAGTTATGCAAATTGCTCATAAGTAATATTCTGACACGACTGTTAATGATCAAAAGAGGTTATTTAAAATGTACATGAATCTGGGTGTCTTATTTCATCAATGTCCATAATAATATATAAATTAATTGCATTGACATTTCTGCTTGAGCACAGTAATGTGAAGTAGCAGTAGATTAGGTCACAGGAAAGTTAAACACCGCTTGAATTTACATTTTTAATATTTAACGACACGTACTCTTTGTACTAAGCTGTCATGAAAACGCTCCAGGACTTTTCCCCCCAATTACGTTTCACAAAAGGGCTCACTTATTTTCCCATTGTAATCAGGCAGGCAAACATTGCAATAGTTTTTAATTGTTACCATTCATTCATCTGTTTTCTTTAACACTTATTCACTTAAGTCATCGAAGCCTGTCCCAGCTATCGTCATGCCAAAAAATGCTGATCTAAAATCTGATTAAAAGTATTACGTTTTTTATTGCATACTTATAAAAACATTTCAAAAAATGAATTAAGTAAATAAAAAGAATCAAGAGAGCAGTGTTACAGAGTCAGGGTGGGGGCATTTGTGGTCTGACCAGAGGCACTGTTTAGGAGTAGATGATCTGTGACTGCTCTCATTGGCACCTTACAGTATGTGTCACATTCATCTCTGTCACCCTGATGATTTTTACCAGAAGTGTTTGGCTTTTAAGTCACTAGACCCCCAAACAGAGACACTCGGGGAAAAACAAAAGCAAAAGGAAAAAAGACAGACCAGGCCACAGTATCATTGAGTGCGGTCAAGCGGAACAACATCCTGTTTCCCAGCTACTCCAAAAGCTCTAAACTGCCTGGACCTTTTCTGTCCCTTTTAAAAGGAAATCTATGGACTCTGGTGACATGCAAAACATGTTGCTTGAATTTAGTGGTTCTTACTTTGCATTCCGGCATATATTGAGCGAGGGGGGTGAATACTCATTTATGCCAGACATACAGAATGTTACATTAGCCATCTGTTTAGTTATATTAAAGGTAGCAGCTAGCGGCTGTGGCTAATTAATAAAACAATAACACTAATGTTGGAGGTAGTGTTGCCCATCTGTAACATGAATCAGTAAGTAAAGATTATTCATAAAGCACTTTTCACAGATATATATTTAAAATGTGATGTACAATGAAAATAATAAAAAAGAATATTAGAAAGAAAATGGAAAGGAAAAAAAGTTAGCAGTAATAAAAAAAAAAACATAAAAATACACTAAAGGAATGAAGATGACTGAAAACAGTGACTCAACAAGTATCTCAAAGAAGACCAACGAACAAGTTGTGAGCCTGAGTGTGTTTTAATAGGAAGCTAAGATAAATAATTTGGAACTTGTCCCTGTGGTACTCTGTATTTAAGTACAGGAATTATAAAGTAAATCCTAAACTCTACTGGGTACCAGTGTGAAGAATATAAAATAGAAGTAACGTAAGCTTAAGAGGTGTTGATAGTTGGGCAGCAGCAGCATTTTGTATAGCTCGCAGGCAAGTAGCGGTGATTTGTTTAAGCTTATAAATAGGGCACTATCATAATTTAACAGGATGACATAATTATTTGTGTCCAAAAAGTGTTTCTCTTAAAGTCCCAGATTAAAGTGCCAGTAAGTCTACTATAATGTAGATGTGTACAGTGGCAACCTACCATATTAACTCTGTTTGCTCAGGAGTGGTGCCAAGTCATAAGAGCAGCACTACCTCAGACAGCCTAAAACGCTGTCCTTTTTTTGTCGTGTTATGCACTGCCAAAGAGAATCTTAAAATATTGCTAAATAGATACCTTACAGTTATGAGTGTATTTCTTTATTCTTTTTTACCCAACATCAGACGAATTAAAAATAGTGCCACCGTTGATACACTGATGTTATTGCTTGTTTCTTCTAATTGTTAAGAAGAATGAATAGATGAATAAATAATGGCTCTTAATTTTTATTTTTTTTTTTGTCATTCCACATGTGCTATCAAAAATAGCATAGAGAATAAGGTGGTGTCCTAGATATCGAATTCGTGCACTGTGACAACAGTAAAGCTGTAACACCATGAGTGCACCACGGTTGATTCACGAGTGTGAGCTCAAAGTGGTGTTCTGTATTAAAACAGAGAGTTGTACAGAGAAGCTCACATTGATCTCTGCCAAGAGTGAAACACCACTTGCAACAGTCTTAATTGCATAAGATGGTACTTTTAACTGGGCAGATGCCAACACGTCATATCAAGGCTTCATTCCGTGTAAAATTGCCTATATACTTAAATTTAAAAAAGGAATTAATTATGTGCCCTGCCCGCTATTTGTGGAAATATGAGAACAAAAGTAAAAAGATGTTGTAATGAACCCTCATTGTGCGTAGAGAAAATGCATGTAGGGTGAAGCATAGTTCATCTGGTTCAAGTAGTTTGTTATTTAAGCACTTAACTTTGTGTAGCACATAAATTGGTGGCACAGATCCCGGAGGATTTAATACCATTTTCACATTTTTCTTTTGCACAACTTGAAATGAGCAAATTGCCTATTACATCTCCCTCCTTGAGATTGATGTTCTTGTATTACTGCGTTTCTTCACATCTCTACCATTAGATGACCTACTCGCAAATCAGTATTTAATGACGTGACGGCACGGCCAGTTTAAAATATTCCAGATTCATAGTCTCTACCGCTGTCGCTCATACCCCCCCTCCAGGACACTGGAATAGGTGCTGTACATCATTTGCACATTAAAACGAGAACCCATTTCTTCCGCTCAGTAATGAGATCTAGGACTTGGTGTTTTTTAACGTGTGCTGTCTAAATGCCAGATAGGTATCTGGAATGAAATGCACCTCGCAAACATTGCTTATGCCATGCGTCAGCCTTTATACAGTTTAATGTAGTGCTTCACTGGTTCATTGTTCATGTTTAAATTAATAAGCTAGCAATAGAGTTTTACATTATATGTGGCGTCAGTGATTCAGTGTGCATGTTCAAATTAATAGGCCAAGAAATGAAAAAGACGACACAGCCCTACTTCCATTCCTAATGTTAGTCTCACAGATTTCCCAGCTGTCTCGCGTGTTTTCCCAGGTGTGACAGAAATAAAGGAAAATAATCTGCTTCTCTGTAATTGGGCAAATGCTCACTGTTGTCAGTGTGGACAGAACGATATCGGCTTTCTCGGTAGATATGTTCATTAAAGTGACTTCCTGTCTTTCAGAGCTCGTCATTCCTACAGATTAGTAGCAGCTGTTTTTCTTTCATCATTAAAGGCAGTCCTATGATCAGTTTACTCCTGCATCCTGTCAGGCCTGCAGCATTTCTTCTGCTTCCAGCAATATTTCAGCTAAGGATGTTTTCAGTTGTGATGATTAAAGAGATTCTGAATAATCGATTGTGCGTTAACTTCCAAAGTAAGACAGTGCATTTGATGTTTTGCCAAAGATTAACTTATTCTGAGTGGTATATGCCAGAGGAGGAAGGGGAAAACGTAGTTTACTTGATTGTTGCATTTATTCCCAGCCATCCATAAATCCATCCGTTCATCCCCTTCCCAGCTAAAATATATAATTTGCCCACACATTTGTTTAGTGCTTTTAATTTTTTCCTTCATAGATTTGTCATTAGTCAATACATAGGAAAAATGTTAGTTTCAATAAGAATTGGGCAAGTTGCCCATTACAGCAGCAGACCTGGGTAACTTTGACATGGAATTGTTCTGCAGCTGTGTTTGGAAACGTTTGCCATCATTATGGTTTCCGTTTTGTTCCAGGCTCCTCAGACGTCAGATATTTATTGGACAGCAGGTATTCTTTTGTATTACAGTAATCAAGGAGCTAGCAGTCGAGGGATTGTATGGGAGAAGAGACAGATCCCAAAAGCATTAGGAGGAAGCAACAACTAAATCGTTTACCTGCTTTTGCTTACCAGGGCTGAAGACGATGTAGCAAACATTCTGCTCTGAACTGATTGCGCAGCTCTTCAACTTGAACCGTGTTTTGCTTTGATGGTGTACAGATGCATCCACCGATATGACCTCAGCATAAAACTTCATATTTTGGCCGACCAAAATGTTCAGAATCACATGTGTATGTGGGAAAACACTGCAGGAAACTGCACTGTGAGTTTGGAGCTTTTGCAAAATGTGATCCTTACTGTATAAAATCGCAGACAATGCAAACCAGTAAATGATAAATTTCAGGAACCTCAAAAGAAAGCATGCAAGAGAGTCCTCATTGATTTCCTTACCAAGCACTCTAGCTTTAGAGACATGCGATACTTTACAGACATGTCCCATGGAGTCCCCAGGCCCAGTCCCCATCGCATTATTGAAAATGCCTTGATAATATTGATGTGGTCAGGTTTCAACTCTGTTTGTGATCTCTCTTTTTCTCTCTTTCATGCTTTTTATCTCGCATCCCTCTTACCCCACCCCGAGATGTCGGAGTAATCTGTTCTTGTCTGTCACCTCTCTCAACCCGATAAGGAGGGGAAGAGCCATGCTCCTGTCCAGGAACGGATGTTCCTCCTTGACAACATTGACACAAACACAAGGGCCTCTGCTCTATTTGTATAAAAATAGCTCCAGATAAGGAAGTAGACATTGAAGTTGTTTACTATAAGTAATATGCCTATCACTGAAGTCTTCAGGAATACCTCTTTTAGTGAGATAAATGCTGATGTCCACTGTGCATCGCCGCATCTCTTTCTCTTTCTCACTCATTGCCACTTGTCATATTGTGTGTTTATGGCTCTTCAACCCCCCCCGATGTGCGCTAGTGTGGCATATTTGCTTCATAGCACAGTCTAATCATGCAATATTTTCTTAAAAGACACAACAGCAGCATTGAGCCATTTCAAATCCAGCGATGAAACTCATTTGGGGAATTGAAATTAGGCATTTAGCTGTACTTGCTGAGCAAAGCTTGTTGGAGTCATGAGAGAGCAGCAGTAATTTGTTGGTTTATTATGTCAGCAGTATTATCCAGTTACTCTCAGTGTGGATGACTTGTTGGGATGAGCGAATTAAAGCATGGGTTTTATCATTTTTATTACAAACATATTAGCAACAATAGCAGCTTTTGTTGAGTCTTTGCTCTCACTAGTGTGCTCGGAATGGTATAATAATAGTAATGTAATTCATAGCTAGAATGAAAATATTGAACTGTGATTCTTATGTTCTAATGGGTCGGCGCATGATCGACACTCAGTTCGTAGTCTCACAGATAACATATAAAAGAAGCTGTTTGTTGAAAAGAAAAATCTACGCATCATCCCTACATAAGAGTGTTGTAGTTTGACTTGTCTAAGGAGCTGGAAAGAAAAGCTTCTGGATTTCTTTAAGTTGCTTGAAGACGTTTCACTTCTCACCCAAGAAGCTTCTTCAGTTCTAAGGTCAAATAGTGGAGAGTCCCAGATTTAAGCCCTATGCGAATTTTTACTAATTTCAAATTATTTAAATCTGCCTGTCTAATATACAAAGTGATACATGGTCTGGCGCCTCCACCAGTGAATGATTTTATTAAACAAAAGTCTAGCAGTGTTACTGGGTCTCGACTGACTTGAGCCAGAGGTGATTGTGAATTGGCATTTAGATGGACCACCTTTTCACAGAATGCTCTGTCCTATCAGGGAGTGAGCTTCTGGAATAGTCTTCCACTGTCAGTGAGGGAAAGAACAAGTCCTCCCTATCTTTAAGAGTCACTTAAAAGGGTGGCTGAGGGACAGACAAACATGTGATCGTGTTTAATCAATCATGCTTTATATTGGACATGAACAAGAGATAGGGAAACAACTATTAGTGTAATGGGTCAGTGCAATACCAGGACGGTCAGGGCATGTGTAATACTGGGTTTGTGCAATATAATTGATGTATTTCCATAATTGTTATCTATATTGTCCTCTGTTGTCCACTCCTCTTGTCATTGTTTGTTCTAATACAATGTGATCACTGTTTTTGTCCTTGTCACATGATCTGTAAATAGTGTCTCTGTATGTTTTTATTAACCTGCCAGAGGGTCTACAGATGGAAATTAGCCCAAGGCTATAA
>VUQR01023995.1:59555-76048 GCA_015108515.1 Hemichromis elongatus | reverse complement strand
ATCACTATATTTATATATATATATATATATATATATATATATATATATATATATATATATATATGTTATATTTTAGAGATTTGAGTAGTTGAATGTGTTGATAGCAGCCCGTACTATGTATTTTTTTGTTTTGTTTTTGATAGTAATTAACTGTTATTTGGGTTAATTCAGCCAGTATGCGCACCAACCTTTTATTTTTGGTCCATCAAGTCCCACCACTAACTCTTAGTAGGCCAATAGAAATGGCCAGTTATGGGCTTGACGGTTAAATCTGTTTTGCTCAACGCAACCCTTGACTGGCTTTATACTCGCACCACATTTTAGACATGTAAAAGGCTTCTGTAATAATTGTTATATTAGATGTCTGTTTTCACACGAATGGTGGCTTTGATTAGCTAATTTAGTTTTCTCACATTCGGAGACAAATCTGCTCTTTGGACAAAAGGAACATTTGTAGGACTAACAGCAGATGCTGGCTTGGCCCGCACACATTTTACCATAAGGAAAGCATTCGACTTTTCACACACACGTATTTGCAAGTTTGTCAGAATTAATTTAGATGCACATATATTTGCATGAATACACACACAAGCTCAAACACTCTGGAGAATATATAAGCAGACTCCAGGGACAGACAAGTGTTCCCTGAATAAACAACCGTTCCTTTGTCTGTCGCTTCCCACTCATCCTCTTTCCTTCCCCACAGCTGCCACAAACCTCTGCACCACTGTACACACCGTGGAATATATAAAAAGTTAGTGTCACGCCTCATTACTCATTTAAGAAGCACTCCTCATATGATACGATATGAATCTGGGCTCTTTCATTCTCATGCATTAGCTCACCTGGATTAACATCAGGAAATACATTACATGACAGTCATTCCTTTGCCGTAAGCGTTTTCCAATCCTTGGACTGAAAGCTGTGTCCCTTTCTGCTGACTGCTCAGAAGCAGCAGTGGTACGATGCCAGAGGTTTTTGGCTGCATGTAGGCGGACAGAGCGGAGAGGCAAAGCCTTCCCCTACCTCGAATATACAATACATGTGGGAAAAAAATAGAACAGTACTTATAGAGCTGCTGAAATAGGACTTTTCTAACCGTTCTCAACAATCTGCTTCAAATGCGTTTGCCTGTTGTAAGCTATATATTGTTAAAAGCTGGATTTCTTATGGAGATTTGAGTATACAAGCGTCAGATGAAGACAATGGACTTTGGAGGGCAACATAAAAGAGCTGATTCCTATTCGGATGTGATCTAATAGCGAGATTAAATAACTTTTATGAACAGCAAGTAGATAGTTTCTCTCTATCCTGCAGCTTGCAGCTCACAAGAAATGCTGCAGTAAAAGAAATGAAGTTAGAGATGTTCATATGAAAATGTAAAGGGGGTGACTTTTGGTAGAAATTGAGCGAGGCAGCCTCTGGTAAGGTTCCAGGTGGCATGGGTAGCTCGCCTCATTAAAGAATATTATCCAGCACTGCCTCACGGCAGCTGCCTATGTCCCCCCCACAACCCACCACCCACCGCTGACTCTGCTAGAAGGGACGTTTACCCTGGAAATCAGAAAGGAGAAAGGGGAAGGGAATATGAGGATGACATTAATAGCCAGGAGGTTCACACAATCAAATCTACGCATCCTGATTGACGGGCAACTCAGAATGTAATTACTTTGAACAAACCTTCAGGAACTAGATTGTTTGACATTAAAAGAACATCATCAAGAAGAACAA
The DNA here is from genome assembly GCA_015108515.1 of Hemichromis elongatus. Taxonomy (NCBI): domain Eukaryota; kingdom Metazoa; phylum Chordata; class Actinopteri; order Cichliformes; family Cichlidae; genus Hemichromis; species Hemichromis elongatus. Next base: position 74,317 of record VUQR01023995.1, on the reverse strand, counting down.
GAGGTAGAAGGAAAGCGAATGAGAGTAGAACAACCTCAGAGGCCGACGTTGAGTGTGCATGTGCACTCATGCATGTTACTGTACAAGAAAGAGGTGTTGCAGGAAGCTGTTTGTGAATTTCAGTTTTCCACACTGGGAGAAAATAGAGACTAAAGCTGAAAGACAAGCGTAGTAAACACAGTCAGACAGATGTGCGGCTATGTGTGGGTGGACCCAGCCCCAGGTATCTTTTGTTTTTCTTACACAAGAGGACCCTTGCGCTCTCTAAATCTCTCTGTGGGGGTTCTACCAAGTCAAAGAGACCTCTGCTTCAGCTCTCAATGAGCTCACAGGATTTTTGCTAGTGTGACATGTATCTCCACCAAACTATTTAATATGCATCATTTATACAACAATGTTGATGTTTTCTAAACACAAGAAACGTTGCACTGAATATCAGTCAATGCCATTTTTACCTTAAAGATTATACATTTTGAATGTTAGATGGAAGTAGTGCAGCTAGTCTGCTGCTAAAGAAACATTCATTTTTATTGTTAACATTACAAATCCAGTTTCTCAGCGCCCGAGACGGTCTCGTTAAATTTCTTGTTTTGTTAAAACGGTCCAAATATTTTGTTTCTTGCAGCTCAACAATGTTTATTGATTAGTTTAGAATTGTCTCCTTTTATTCTGTTGGTAGATTGATTGAATAACTGGCTAATCATTTCATCTCATCTTTGTCCAATTGTGCTATTGTTGAATCACAAATCTGGCTCTTGTTATCTAGGCTTGCCTCTAAATTACTGTTCCTTTGGTTAACTGGTTGAATGAATTAAACATAAGTAATAGCCTCTTATAAATGTGTCCAATCATGTCCTCATTATTTTGTATGTGCTGCCCCTCGTTTTTTTGTAAATGTGCAATTAAGTATCATTCCATTACTAGTTTTTAAGATCTACACCCACAGGCTTCCCAAGCTTCGTTTAATAAAGCTGAATTGACATCGTTGTGGAGATGTTTCTGTTTCTAGGAACAACAGTTGTTTGTGCGTGCCTTAATCCACATGACTTAGACAGTGTATGATTTTTTTATCATTTATTTTCGTAGCAATTCTGCAGCACACATCCAACGTAACTGTGCAAATCACAATTGCCTCGATTAAGTTTTTCTCTTCATTTGTCTTTAATTTAGTGTTGGTTTTAATTGTTTAGTTTCTAAGATCCTTTAAATGTCTGCCTTCTCCTTAATTTGTCTGTCATTGCAAGTTTTGGCAGCCATTACTGTGTTTTTGTGTTAAAGGTGTGAAGGGTGATGGTAATGTGAGTATTAGGCAAAACAACTGTGATAACACGTTCACTCGCTTTATCGCGTTAGCATTACCAACGGTAGCTAGTGAATGGAGCTATTTGGTTGCTTGTCTTTTTATGATTATCATAGTGTAGACTATTGCTTAGAAGAAACAGGTCTATATTAACCTCTTTCACCTTGACATAGCCAGGTGTGAATATCATTTCAGATTGATTTTTCTTAAATGTCACATATATTAGCCTGTGTTTTGTTTGTTTCCTCTCCCCCACTAGGATGACTTAGGAAAACAACAGATGAGAGACAAATGACCCAAGTAGCGTGCCTGTTTTTGCTAATTTCCACCCTTGTGTTTTATTTTTGTGCTCTAGTAGCTTTGTATGGTTCACATTTTAAAGTCCCACCCCCCCGTCTCTCTTAGCGGGCCTTTATGTAGCCTCTCAGTTCATCCACTTTCCATTTTAGCACCTTGCCATTTCCTCTCCTCTCAAACAGAAGGGTTTACATGGTTGCAAGTGGATAAAGCGCTTCTACTGGCAGACTGAGCTGTGTGCCTGAGATGACCATATTAAGGGCATCCAGTCTCATTGGCGTACACATCCAGGAGCAGAAAAAAACTGTTGGAATCTGACTGCTTGGAAAGTGTTTTGAGCTTTTGGATCAAATACATTACTGGTACATAAACACTCTTTATTATTTAAACCTTAAGCTATAAAGCACAGCCAGTCCACTTTAACCTTTAACAGAAGAAAACCACAAAAATAAAATTGGCAGCAAAGATGGATTCATCCACTACATGTGATATATATTTCAACCTTGAATTCAGATGTTGGCTGAATACTCCTGCAGATTAGTAACACATACCCTAATGGCAAAGTCCCTGGAAAAACTTTTAAAGAAATGAAACTCTAATAGAACGGGGGTGTTTCTCTGATTAGCAGCCAACAGTACCAAAGTCTCTAGCTACACGAGCTGTGTTGAAACTGCCTCTTTCCAGTAGTTGGCAGTGTTGCGATGTTCACAGTAATTAATGACTGGGTTTTGTTTTGTTTTTTCTTACAAGTAACAAAAGATTGGGGCTTGTAGAAATGGTAAGGAAACGTCACCTCCGGAGACTTGGTCACCACTTTCTGTGATATTTGAACACACTGGATATCCTGTTGTTTTTTTGAGAACTGGTGCTGTTTCGCTGAAACCACCAATATTTTCTAAGCACTGCCAAATGGTTTTGGTGCCTGAACCTAAGCAAACAAAGAGTGAAAGCAGAGCTTTCAAACTACACACAAACTGTGGTCTTCCAGCTTAGATTTGTGTGATTGATGATATCTCCTCCTTCAATTGTGTGACAGAGTCTGATTACTATTTACACTGTGGTTGGAACAGCTGGTCATGATTTTGTAATAGTCTGGTGAGATTGTATTGTTTTGGGGTTGTTTTAATTTGCTCATCTTACAATGCACATTATTGTGTGTAGTCATCAGGTTGTAGATATTTAAAATACATTTTGGGGTTATACTGTACTGTGTTTTTTAATATTTTTTAATCTGATATCTGCAATTAACATACCATATGTGGTCACATGACCTCCATTACAATATGGACATGCAGTGGTAGTATGTATTTACCTTTTGACACATATTTTCTGTAGCAGGCATGTGCAGTACCAGCAGTGGTGCATAAGAACTACAGCAGATCCTAAAAACAAAAACTTCAATTTTTATCTGTGTCCATTTACAGGATAGACGTAAGTAGCATAGGAGGAAATATGTTAGTTATGTGTGTTTATATTGAAGATGAAATGTGCTCCTTGAACTTTTATTGTTAAAAATGGAGATTGGAGAAAGCTGCGGGTGCTGGAAATCTTTGGGAAGAAGTAAATAATCTCCTTTATTACACTCGATTCTGCTTTATACATGCTTCAGGTCTCAGGCATTTATTGGTTAAGGATAAATTCATAGGCTCACATTTTCTCCCTCTCTCCAGAGGGAACATGAACGGCGCTGCAGTGAAATTGCACCCTGACGCAGCCACATGGTTTTCTCCATATGAGCTGAGATCTAGTTTGATTTGTACCAAAATATGTTATGAACTCACAAGCATGTTTCCTTGTTTTAAAACGGAAACAGTGCAGCAGGGGTTTACTGAGAAATTGTATGTGACTTTTGAAATTTTCTGTGGGTGCTGCTGAAGTACTGAATCTTTTCTTTTTGACATATTGTTTGTCATTCCGGCTGTTGCACCACCCTCCCGTTCTCTATCAACCTTTTCTTATCATTCTTGCTGCTCTTCATCTTCCTTTTCTTCACTTTAACATGCAGAACTCATCAATCGCCTGGCAACAGGGGTCCTTATCACCTGTTTTCTCTCACTGTGACACCTGGTTAGAGACTGAGGTCATCAGCAGACATCCATCCATTTTCCCTTCATGTAGCTCGCTTTCATTTTACTTTTCCGTGGTAGTGTTTTCGGGGTTTTCGTTTTTTTCAATATCTAGAATCTATTTTGTTTTTAGCCTTCTGCCATTTTTATCAGTCCTAACCTATTTATTACAACCTCCTCTGCTCAAGGGACCTATTTTGAGCCTTCGATAATATGCATATTTCTTTATTCTCCTTCACTAAGTGTCATTTAATTCCTTTACTTCCCTCTCTTACAGTAGATTTAGAGGGAATCACTTATGAGGAAATGTATCTATAGCCATCTATTTCCACTTAATGATGCAGACCGAAGAACAGTAAATAGTATTTTCCTCAATGGATTTATTGCTATTGAAGATTCAAATGAGCAGACTTCAGATGGCAGATAATACATGCTACTGTTATTTTCTATGGTGGGCCCTATCACACTGATTCATTTGCATTGTCTGACTCATCATATACGGAGCCCCCAAAGTGTTCAGCATTAAATAAATAAATATGAATAAATGTAATTAAATAATAATTTACAAATTTATTCAGGAGATTATTAAAACTCAGCTCATTATTATATAATATATTTTATTTATTTTCATAATTTAACATAAAATTACAGGACTTAATTTGTTTTCATAATAGCATTTTTTTCCCCCATAACCATTTTTTAATTTATTATGTCTCCTTTTTTTCTGTTTTCTTTCTTACTATTTATTTAAAGCACCATCAACTTTGTTAATTCGAATTCGTTAAGAGGCGGGGGAATTTAATTGCCTGAAAGTGTGTGTGTGTGTGGAGGGGATGGGGGGTGGGGTGTTGCTAAGAGAGAGGTGGGGAAGCAGCAAGTCATGAAAAGACATTGGACAGCAAGTTGGGCGTTGATGTAGTTTTACTGGGAGCATTGGTGAATCTGTGAAATTGGCTGGTTACAAATCAGGTTTCAATAAACACGAGTTCGACCCAAAGGTACTTTAAGAATGATACAGTAACATTAAAACTGCAGCGACAATAAAGGTTAGTGGCATCATGTTTCATGTCAGGAGGAGCTGAAATATCACAGCGAACTGTCAGTTTTAATTCTGTGATCATGTCATGTGGGATGGATGACTTGTCTGTTCACATCATTAAGTATGCCTTGTGAAACGTGGACCTCAGAGGTGGCAGTGAGAGAGCTGAAATATTAAGGATTGACACTACAGCGAAATGTCTGTTTAATGTGCATTTAATTAAATTCAGACGTGGTGTTTGAAGTGAGACATCTTTTATATTTTAAATTGGAAAAGGGTTATTTTGTTTTACATTATTACACATTAGGTGCAGGCGATATTACCTCAAAACTGTATCACGATTATATCATGAGAAGAAATCTGCGATAATATTAATGATATTGAAATAAGTACTCAGTGTTTTACTGGTGACTGCAGCTTGCGGGCGGTGGCATTTATTAGTGGAAAAACAAAGTGAATGTCATTTTTCCAGCCTTCGTTTTTTAATGAGCTATTACCTGTTGAACAGTGAACGGCTCATTTGAAGTGCGACTGTATTGCCAGCAGGTGCCAGCAGGTGCCAGCAGTAGCATTATAGTTCAATAGTGACACAGAACGAGTGAAATGGAAGCACATATTTAACCTAGGAAGTGTTTTCCATGAAAATGTTCGGTAAAGGTTTAACATACCTGCTCAGAACTTTTCTTTAGTTGTTGTTATACTAGCTTAACCTTGTAGCTCTTCAGGAGCCTGCACAGTATAATAAAATTGAAACAGAGAAGTATTTTCTACGTGGGATCTTGTGTTAAGCTCTTTAACTAGTCGCTTAAAGCCATTCTTTTCCAGTGTAACCGCATCAGTCCCCACTGTTTGTTCTTTTTGTTATTTGGATTGCTACTAGCGAGTGCTCCAGCAACTGCCTGTTGAGTCACCAGCTGCTCGTATCTCCTCCTCACATGCCTCAATAGCCTGGTTGTAGTCAATGGTGTGTTTTTGCCTTAAGTGGTGGAACAGGTTTATTTCCATCTTTCACAGGAAGAGTTTTCTTATATATTTTGCAAAATATGGGGCTTTGTTGGAGGTCTGACCTGTTGTAGCCGCCTCACTTTCATATTATTGAAGCAGCTCCTTTTTTTAGGCATTGAATTGTCATCCCAGGCTGGCACACTGCTCTTAGACATGGGAATATAAATGGATGGTGTGGCTATGCCATTGATATCGCAAGGCAACACTTTTTTTTGTTTGTTTTTTAATACTGGTACTATACTGGACAACATGGCACAGTCCTATTAAGCATCTGATGAATCCAATAGTCCCCAAATTAAGTCTGCATCATGACTACTGCCCCAGTTGCAAAGGACTGTCTTCAGCAGCAAGAAGAACAAATTGACCTCCAGCAAATGGTTTAAAGTTGATGGAGACATTTTGGGCTTTAATGAAAAATTAGGAGCAATTAAGACGATAACTTAACACCTTTTTAAACCTGCTGCTTTTAGCGTGGCCTTTAGAACAAGCCTGTTATATTGGTCAGAAGCAAGTATTTGTGATTGCTTTGCCATGTCATAAAAATAGTGGTTTTCACAGAAGTAGTACACAGGAATGAACCTGTTTAGCATAAACACTTGATCCAAGAAAATGAAAGCGCAAAGATTGACACATTACACATTCATTTGGTTAACAATAGATTGATTTAAAGAACATAACATGCTACCGCATTGTGACAAAACCGTAATGATGTAACTTTGTTTGCAAGGAAGATAAACAATAGTGTTTAAGGAGTAGATGAAAGATGCCTCGAGGATATTACATGTCAGATGAACTGTATTTGATTTTAGTAGAAGCAGATTGATCAGCTGAAGCAGTCACCGTTACATCATCTTTTGAAAAGCCTTACTTTGACGTGATGTCTGCGACATGATGAGTTCTGAAAAATCTGTCACTGAAAATTAATTAGTCGAGTTTTAATACTTTCTTTAGTAATTTCATGGTTCATTATATATTTTACACAGTTTGGTTATTAAATGTCGTTTAATTTCTTTTTAATTTGTTAGATATCAAACACTGTGGGGATCCATACTCCTCCTGTCTGCTCTGCTGAACCCTCCCTCTGTGCTGACTGATAGGACCGCATCTGCATATCTACAAATAAACTAAAGAAAAACATTATATTTTCCCAGAAATTAGTTTGCCTTAAGATGTCTCAGATTCATTATTTTGCTGGTTAATTTATGCATTTCACGATTCGGCTAGTGACCAACATGTCTGGCAATCGGTAAATGCCACCATCTGTAAAACGGTTTAACTAGTGTCATTTTTTTTAAACAGACAGTATCTTGAGCGTCACATTTTGCATATAACCTTTTGTGGCAGATTTGTGAGCAGAGCTCTTGCACAAATGCAAAAGCTTCACTCACCCCGCGGCATAATTGTAAACTCCAGATCCTCTGCAGGTGATGTTGACACAGTGGATGATGTGGTGGGGAGCATCATTTCCATTTTATAAGGTTTCATATTGAGACTTGTATGCACAAAAAAGTACAGTGTATCCCTCTGTTTCAGTATGAGAGTAGGTGTGTCCATGTTTCCCTGCCACAGTGTGAATCAATATTGTAAATAAAGCTGCTCTGATATGTAGACCCACTTGCATTTTCTGTAAGTTCATCATTCAAACAGCAGGGGTGACGAAGAAAGAATGACTCAGTAAAAACTTCTTGAAATATGCATGTGGTTCGCAAGATTATTTATTCATGCATGGCTGTGTATTCCATTATGTGTAGGCTGCTTGTGTGTCACTGTTGTTGACAGAGTATCACTCAGGGAATAAGTACGCAATGTGAATGCAACTTAAAAGATTTAGTATGGGTTGAGGTGATATCTGACCAAAGATGGGTTATTCAGTGCAACTCTGTTTATTGTTACTGTGTAGGTGTTACTTTTTCCCTTTGGAATGAAACTACTGTTTGATCTCATTCATATTCCTCTCCTGCTTCCAGATTTCGACCCTAACCTTGGTATGATGGCTGGAATTACCCCCATGAACCCAATGATGCCCGGCCTCAGTATGGTACCTGCACCTCTTTCCCAAGACATACCGCTTGTCAAGGAGATCATCCACTGCAAAAGCTGCACATTGTTCCCCCCCAACCCCAGTAAGTCATAGTATTATGCTAATCCTACACCAGCTCCCCTCACTGGTCCAGCCTTTTCTTCTAATACAGCTAAAAAGACCACATTCCTTTGGAAGACATCTGCTCGCGTTAGAGCTTAAGATGCAGCACCTTAATTAAAAATAACCCAAAATAGGGTCAGGTTTACAAAAGCGTTATTTTTTACTTAGGTTTAATTTGATTTTTCTTAATAAATATATATATATATATATTGGGAAGTTGAATTTAAAATCTTGTTAATAATTTCCCTTTGTCCTGGACATCATCTTCAGATAAATTGATCAGAACATTAGTTCAGATTGAGCATAAATGGCTACAAAGTCGAGGCCAAACATCTCAAAAGCTGGTCTCAATTCCAGCTGACATCAGCTGACCACCGATCATGTTGGTAAAATCTTAAGTACTTCCTCGTATTTACATTGTTTAACCTGTTAACAGTTGTCATTCAAGCCACTTTGCAACCCACATCAGGCTCAGGTCCGTTCTGTTCTGTTTGTGATTCTACTTTAGTTCTTCCATGTCCTTATACTTTTGATACATGTATGCATGCATGCACAGAATAGTAAGGAAGTCGCACAACATCTATGCCGAAATTTTTTTTTTTTACTTTACTCTGGATGTAAAAGAAATAAAAATAAAATTTAAATGTTTTGTTGTGTTTGAAGATTTGATCAGATTTATCTGTTTAGGTGATTTGTTGTTTTGCAGGATTTCTACCCATACGCTTTTGTTAAACTTTTGTATTAAACTGTCATAAACAATGTCAGTACAAGAGAAGATACACCTGTTCAATTTAAGCTGCATTTACATTCTTACAAACATTGTGGAAACTCTCAGGGCAAAATCTCGCTTTGTGTAATCTGACGGTATGTGTGTTTCCCAGACTGACGTTTATATTTATCTCACCACCACCTTCCAATTATTCCGAGTTAGGAACCAAAATAGTGGGGGGTCCTTTGATTGATCCCACCTCTGCTTTACGGATTTCCTGCTGCATAAAGCTTTCTGCCTGGGGACTTTTTTCAAACAAGTGCTACATGTTCTCTTCAAGGTGAACTGAAAGAAAAGCTCCTTACCACATTAGCATTCGCTAGTTTACAATCCTTTTGCAAAACAAAACACACTCTTGAATTTTATTAGGCAAATATTGTTTTTCACGGCGCACGTAAAGCTCTTCTAAGATATTTTTGTGCATCTGCTGTATGCATTTTGGCTCAGTATATGTGACAAAATAGTGCAGAGAGAAAAGCAGATTAAAAGTTTAACTTCACCTTGGATCATATTTCTAGCTAGTTGTCAGAAGCAAGTAGAGAAATGAACCAGGTACTTTGTTCAGGGGCACCTTCAAACCCTGAGGCTAAATGAGGGATCAGCTTGTCAAGAAATTACCCAACAACTTTATAGCCTGTCACAGTCACTCACAGTCACAAGCGCGAGTAAAAACTTTTTGTGGAAAATGATCTGTGCCCAAAACCTTTTCAATCGTTTGTGGCACATGGACATGAGGCTTAATTGGTAACCTTTTTCATCCTCCTTTTTACTTTCTACTTTCCTGCCTTTCTACTCTGTCCCACTTACTCTTCTCTCACTTTTTTGATCCCCAGCTCTACTTATGATCTTTTTGCGTGTCACTTATTCCAGTGTCACAAAAAAGCAGTTCATCTATAAGCCAGGTATTTTAAAATAGACAGACAATTGAGAAACTGTCTAGTTTGATTCTTCTCATGAAAGTCAAGTAGCTCTGTAGGAGGTCTACAGGAATGGTTAACAAACCTTTATAGGACTTTTTGAAGGTGTCTTGAGGCATTGGACACCACATCTTTATGGAGCAAGGAGGGGCCAGCATATGTTACAGACTGCCAACTTAACGCTACTCTTGGTCACGTTTCTTCTTTCGAAGGTTTTGCTAGGTACATTGCCCTTCTGCGATGAATGGGTGTATGTGGTGTAAACATCTGGCCATCAACATAATGTAAAAGTTAGATGATAAGTCAGACCTGGTCTAGTGCTCACATGTCTTGTAGGAGATTTTAGGCATGGGCAAGGATCACGTTTAAACAGTAAACTGCAATGGACTGTGTTCTGTGCTAACACATCACATTACATTGGGCTGATTCTGCTTTTCTGTATGTGATTGGACCACACCGGCCAGCCATCACTCCACATCACTCATTGTCCTTCATTTGACAACCTTTCTAAAGCTACTAACTTCCCCCCACAAGACCTGTAATTTTGGAGTTGCTCTGAGCAGTCGTCTAACCATCGCAATTTGGCCTTTTGTCAGAGTTGCCTGAACCCTTACACATACCCATTTTCCCCTTGTCTTCAACACAAACTTGAAATTCGGTCTGTTTGCTTGCTGCTTATTACATTTCAAGCTTGAGAGGTATCATTGGTGTAAGATCAGTGTTATTAATTATCTCACCTCAGCTGAAAAATCCACAGGATTTCCCTGAGTCAGCTAAAGGGCAGAGCTGTACATGGCATGTGTGGATATATCTAAAGTTAAAAAGAAAGCCTGATGTAGAGAAAACGGTATAAATGCTTTATTTAGGTCAATGCTGTTGGATAGTTAAATGCACAGTTGCACAGGATACAACTGTGTATCAGCTTTTATTTAACGGGAAAAAAAGTTTACCCAGTCTTTCATATCAAAAAAATGTAAAATGGTGTTAAGTTTTATTTTTGAGAATATGATCTTGTCAGCATCTGTCTCACTAAGGCTGTGTTGTCTTCCCAGTATGACAGAACTGACGGGTGAGTGAGAGGAGAACATTGCGATAGCACTGAATCATTATTTCTTACTGCATGCTGTCAAAAGTGCTTTGAGATGCAAAACAGTGGCGGCTGGGACAAATCGTTGGGAGATGAAGTTATGTGAAGTTTTTGTCATGTGTTTACCCAGAGAACATATAATACAGTTGGATTATACTTCACCATTGAGCCAGTATAAAGCTTGCTGTAAATGGAATGTGTATGAATCACTGGTACAGTAGTCGCATTCGTTTGGAACCAGAGCCATATTAATGTTGCACACAGTTTGAGCTGTTACAGCGAAACAAACACTGGCATTAGCTGTATTGAGGCGTTAAGCAAATATCACAGGAAAGTACTTGCATCTTGGCAACAAGGTTGCATATGGTGTCCATCACAAGTAGTCATTACCCTCTAGCTGCACACACTCAACCTGACACCGCATGCAGCATCCTCGCTCACTGACCTTTTAGCTGAGCAACAACAACCCATTCAGCCCTCCCCCAGCTCTTGTGCTTTCTTCCTCCTCTGTCTTCTCAGTATGCATAACCTTACCATCAGTGTACATCCTCATCAAGCTCTTCTTCTCAATGCGTCCCCCCTCTTGACTTTAGTCAAACCCTCTCAATTCAGCATTGATCACTGGTTCACCTTCTCTGCTGCCTCTTTTGCCTGGTCGACTATTTAATGTTTCAGTGGTATTGTAAATGGTTTGCAAAGGCTTTACTCCCAATATTTGGACCTATTGACCAACTTCAAAGCTTGATACTGTTTTTCTTATCCAAACCTCTGAGGATGTTGTTAGAGAAGAGTTTATATAGATATCTTACAAGAGTTTTTGGTATTCTTGTGGTGTGTGTACCAGTTCAACATATGAACACAGTATAAAATATTTAGGAAGGATGCTCAGAAACATTTGGTTTGTTTGTTTGTTTTTTCAGTTTCTTGGCTCATTATTGATTTTGATGCATTTAGCGCCAGCGTTGTGTGCTATAAGCAGGGCCCCATTGTACATGCCAGTGTTTCATGTGTTTGCAACAACCAGTTCTTCAGACAGTAGGGTCTAATGAAACCAAACAAACTGTCAACAAACAGAGACTGATGTGCAAATTACCGTAATTCTTTGTGCACACGGCTTAGTTTACCCCTGACAAGAATTAACTAAACATAGGTACTTGATTGTGTGTAGATTGTAGTTTATCTTGTAAACTGTAGCCCTTTGAGGGACAAAGCCTCCTCTCTGTGGCGTCTTCCCAGACCATTATAAGGTGTCGGGTCAGTCGAGATGATGGATTACAATAATGCGTGAGAGTGTAGCAAACCACTAGGTGGTCATACGAAGAGCGCACCATTGGGACAGGGCTGGACTAAAAATTAGCCGGTCTGTTTGCTTTACAGCCACATTTATGTAACTGTATGTGCAGTATAATTCAGTATAATGCAAGAGAAAATCACAGGGTAATTTTTGAGACAGTGGTTTGTGCTTTATTATATTATTAGTTCTTTCTAACCTGCTAAAATTCTGTTTCGTCGCTTCCATTTATCCATCTGCTCGATTTTCTCCTGTTTCTCCTGCTTTCCTTTGTGTGCACTGTCGAAAATACATAGGATGTTTTTTAGTCATTTGTGTTGTACGGTTTCCCAAATGATTTCCACAAAGGATCCTGCAAAAGCTGCTCCATCCATCCTCTTCCTATGCTTCCTTAGCCTCAGGTTCACTGGCTTATTATATTTGCATAAAATGCAATCACTTGCACTGTTCATAAATGCTTTGATATCCTCTGATATCATGTATTTACTGTAATCTGGAAATCACAAATAGCTCATCTAGAGAGTTGTTTCTAATTCATTAGCATAAAATGTCCTATTGTGATAAACAGTGCGATTCAGCAGCACAGCAGGCCGCCGAGGGGTTTGCAAAATGATTTCACTCCTGCTAAGTTTTAAAAGATACACAGAAATTAACAGATTTACGCCAAAATAACCGACTTTCCATTGTATTCTTTTTAGATAAGTCACAACATGTCACATTAGGTTATTTCTGCACTGCACCTGTTCTCCCTTCTCTGTCCTCCCCGCTTCATCGGCCGCTCGCGGACCGAAAAGGTCAGTTAATTTGGAAGTCTTTGTTGCATCTGCCAACAAAGCGTTTTCGTGCTATCGCAGCTTTTTCTGCTCTGCCTTTACTTTTTCTGTCCATCTCAACTGAAAAACTAGTCTAATCCGCCAACTCTAGAGGTCAAGGAATGAAACAGTCGATGTTTTGCTTTAACGGTCACATTTAAAGAAAGGGAGAGGCAGGGGTGGAGGGATGGGTTGTTGGAGGCTGTGTGTAAAGGTACGAGAGATATAGGGGGGGAAAAATTAAAAGAAAGAGATGGTGCTGGCTCTGTCTCAGGGACATAAAGTTTGTTTGCAGCTCTTCAGAGTGCTGCATGCAAGTACAAGGAGTTCTGACAGCAGGGGATTATGAGCTGATAAAGCTTTTTAGCCAAAAGAAAACTCTGACTTTGGATCGTTATGTTTTCACAACTAAACTTCCTTCCTCTAACTTTTTTTTCTTCATCTATTACATGCTACAGTATATTGTTGTGCTTCTAATAACTAAACCATGTAACAGTTAGTAATATATTGTTTATTATTGCTAAACCAAAGGCTTTTAAATGGGCAAAAGTCTGGCTACAGTTAAATTCCACAATTCCCCATTAACTAGATATTAGAGTGCATAGCCAGTTGGCTCTTTATTAGATATTATGAATCAGTTGTTTCACCTTTATTACCTATTATAATTATACTGTACATCTGCTAGGTCGTTCAGTAATTACTTGTTATTAATAGTACGCAATGAAATTGTACATGATTACATTTTAAATATGCTTTGTTTAGTATAGACTTTAATAAGGTAGTAATGTCTCACAGGTAGTCAGGCTCCCCAAATAGCATATGGTTATTTTATTTTTTTTTAAATATTGTAAGATGTTAACTTTTAAATAGCACATAAACTACAAATGTTAACGGCTTCCAAGTAACTCAGAATTAAAGCTTCCTAGTTTTAATTCCAAGGAACTACTGCCTAGTATAAATTTGCCTCCCCAGAACTAGGTAATAATAAAATCCTTTATAGCACACAACTTCTGCAGTTAACAAAGTTAACAAGTTCAATTCTTAAAACCTTAAACACATTAAAAATATATAGGGTTTATTCCAGTTAAATAAGAAGTCGTTACACGTAGAACGGTCCACTTTAATAACCGCCCCCTCCAGAGATTTTCTGAAAAGCAGTTGAAAGAGGCTGCGATTGTTTCGTAGCCTTGAACAATCATTGTTTTCAGCTGACAGAGCTTTTTGTTGTGCAGGATTATGTATGTGCGCACCTAATCCAGATGTTTAATGCCTGTTAAATTCCTGTTATCACTTCTCATGAGTCTCATAGAAATGGTCTATAACAGCCTTAATCTACCTACAAACCTGCCTACAGAGATTAGTAGGCAGTTATCATCCACTGTAGTCAGTGATTGAACAGAAAACAAAGCAGAGCATGTAGAAAATCTCAGATAAATATATTAACCTTGAAACTTAACCTTAAAAAGTCATTTTGATGCCTAAACGCAACCAAACAGCATGTTTAAATGTTTATTGAGGCTGTAGAACGAACGATGCCTGTTCTTTTGTAGTCTGTGTAGTACAACACAAAGTAAGAACATATATAGTATTGCTTAACTGTGATGACTTTCTTCCTTACTATTAAGTAGGAGGCTACTGATCAAGAATAAAGCATTAGTGTTTATTAGCAGCTAATAATGATCCTAAATTGTTACCAAAACCTTCTGAACGTTGCACGTTGCTGAATGTGAAACTGCATGAGGAGTCCACGACCAGTTTACTTTGTTTTTCAGAATGAGATTAGCCACCCGGCTGAGTAGCTTCACAGCTGCTTGTGCCGTTCTCTCGTTCATTCTTTTATCTGATCTTGTGCTGGATTGAATCCAGAGCTTTCATTAGAATTTGAGCTCTTGCTTTACAATCATCAATGCATGAGTGTTTGGTTGTTGAATGGTAAAACAAAATATAAAGAAGCATGAAACATGTGTCATGTGAATCTGATAGTGTATTCACCGGTGCATAGCATATATTAAATAATTAGAATATGGGGGGGGGGG
>VUQR01023995.1:46919-58467 GCA_015108515.1 Hemichromis elongatus | reverse complement strand
TCGTGTGTGGGGGGGGGGGGGGGGGGGGGAAAGTTTTTTTTTTTTTTTTTTTTTTTGTTTTTTTTTTTTTTTTTTATTTTTTAAAAAAAAATTTTTATTAAAACAAAAAAAAAAAAAAAAAAAAAAAAAAAAAAAAAAAAGACTAAATAAACACTTGTTCGATTAAAAGCTGAACAAATTGTTATTATTACAAAGTGATAAAAGTTACTTTTTTAAATTGTTTTCTGCCATTTTTCAGGCAATGCTGTTGATAATGCTTCTGGTTTTTGTTTTGCTTTTGCTTAGTTTTTTTTTTTCTTGCAATGAATTTTAAAGAAACCCACTTTTCTCTGGCAAAATCCAATCAATAGCTACCACTGCTTGTATTGTTTTCATCTTCACAAAGAGCAAAATTCATGCTCAAAATAAAGTGTTTTACCTGAATTATTCTTTGGTTGTCTGATTGAGAAACATTGCAGAGGACTATATTGTATATATAACATTAGGAAATGCTGTCTACTAATTACTCTTTTACTTCCATTATTCCTGTTAGTTTATCCAGCCTCATCTTTGTATTTTAACTTGATGATGTCTTAAACATGGCCCCCCTTTGTCACAGACCTACCCCCTCCGGCAACGAGAGAGCGCCCTCCAGGGTGTAAGACGGTGTTTGTCGGTGGTCTGCCGGAAAATGCCACAGAGCAGCTCATCATGGAGGTCTTTGGACAGTGTGGCGATATAACGGCCATACGCAAAAGCAAGAAGAACTTCTGCCATATCAGATTTGCAGAGGAGTCAACTGTGGACAAGGCGCTCTTCTTGTCAGGTAAGAGGTTGTATATCTAAAGCCTTAATTTTGTTTATTGTTTAAGGCCTTGCTAATAAAATTGTGTGTATTTCTATAGTTAACGTAACACTTAAAGAGTCACAAAGTAGCATTTTGATGTCCTACTGCCATTCGTATTTTCATAGAGCACTCCAGTGCTTTGGTAAAAAGCCTACAGCAAACAAACCAAACAACTGTGTCAGAAAATATCAAGACCTCTGCTTAAACGATACACTCGGTGTGCATACCTTGCTGCCATGTTACCTTACTCAAAGTAGCCATCAGAAGATGGGTACACTGCGGTTATAAAGGGATGGACATGGTCAGCAGCAGTACTCAGATAGGCTGCGGTGTTAAAACAATGTATTCCCAGAAAATATCCCTCACACCATTACACCATTACACCACTGCCAGTCTGAAGCGAGGCAGGGTAGGTGTTTTTTCCAGTCATCCATTGTCTAATTTTGGTGAGTCTGTGTGAATTTTAGCTTTATATTCCTGTTCTTAGCTGACAGAAGTGGCACCCTGCTGCAGTCTTCCGCTGCTGTAGCCCATCTGCTTCAAGGCTCAGCGTGTTGTGCGTTTAGAGATGTTCTTCTAGATGCTTTGCTTATAGCAAGTGGTTAAATATTCAAAATGCCGTAAACAAAGACCTTTTGGATATTCTTTTTCTTTCTCTGGTCATTCTCTGTAAAATCTAGAGATGGTTGTACAGGAAAATCCTAGTAGATCAGTGCATTTGTAGTTCACCTTCAGCACCCAGGGTTAATATTTCTGGGTGCATTCAATTATTTAAATTTTTTTCATATTTTTTTATTAGACTGAGCACCAACAGATTATAAAAATTTCTACTAACCATGTATCACTGGCTTATAGGCTCATTTATTATCTTATTGTCATCATTTTCACAGCAGCTTCTAGACTAGAGATATCTTAAATCTCTCAGAGCAAACACATTGTCCTGTGTTCCTGCTTTAAAAAAAACCAAACCCTTAACCCAGAACCCAATTCAGAAATATTCTCTGCATTATTGTGTGTTCATGCAGGCAGGTAGGCACGTGTGTGTATGTCTGAGTGTGTGTTTGAATGAGAGATCCGTTGATTTCACCCACCTATACTCTTACTGTGAGTTGTGGTAGTAGGGGTCCATATATTAGAGTGATGACAGAGCTGTGTAGTTCCCCCATAAATAATACCACACACACACACACACTCACTGTGCAAACAGTACCTAGAAATGACACCCACTCAAGCAGCCCCAGCACACCAAGATCTCCTCATATGAAATATTGAAGCAGTGGTAGACCGGGAGCCTGAAGCAGAGAGAGCAGACAGTAGAGACCCCTGAAATTGCGCTCATTTCTTTTCCTGTTTTTTTGTTGTTGTTGTTGTTGTTTTTTGGAGGGGGCGGTTTGGCATCCAACACTGTTTCACCCTCTTTTTATTTTTCCTTTGATGAGAGTGTGTTGTCTGTCAGTAAATCACTCTGTACATCATTACTTTGCTCCGTTGGAAAACACACTCTTGCACACGTGTGACCGAAAACACACATTGGATGCACTCTCTGATCATTTCAAAGCAATTAAATCACAAAATGGACCAGATTTCACTTCAGTCCACAACCAGCCATTAGTGGAAATTGAGTAAGAAGGGGAGAGTGGGGATAAGTGGGAACTAGTGTGGAGAAGAGGGGGGTAATGAGGGATATTGTGGTGTTTCAGTGCCACTAGAGAAGTAATTGGCCTCTCTAAGTCTCCCTTGTGTATTCCCAAAAGGATGCAGGCCTTCTGTACTCTACAAACCCTACAGCTAATATATCTTCTCAAACTAAGGGATCTAAGAAGAAAAAGAGAGTAATGATGAGGGCGTGCTAGAGGTGAATCAACACATAGATCCCAATAAAATGTGTCTTCACTGGATTTTGTTGGATCTAAATACACATTGTTGAAAGTAATGGAAAGCGTTTTACTGTTGGCACAGAGGAAATCCCCACTGGTATAGACTACACATACCTTTTTAGAGTGTCACTCCTTTCAAATGTATTGCTTTTCACTTCAGTCAAGTGCAACTTAAATCATTTTTTCTCAGTTTTTTTTTTTTTTTTTTAACAATGTAGGAGGTGTAACACTAATGGAGATTTATAGACAAATGAGCACAGTTTAATAAGAAACTGATGTAAACAGGAAGTATGAATTTGACAGATGTCCGGAATTAGAAGCATTCATGCATTGCTTTACATTGCTGCAGCGGTCTATGCGCCACAGGAGACTGTGTAACTGTGACTTCGTCAGTTAAAATGTGACGAGTGATGTCACATGGTACCCTCTCCATTTTTTTTTCTCCTTTGTGTTCTGAACTGTGAAGTAGCTAATAAAACCAGAGGCTTTGTAGCAGTGGTTTAGACTAAATTGTGAAATCGTTAGGCTAACACACAACACCTGTGATCACGCTGTTACTAAGCAGGCATTTCTGCACCTGCAGATTGCACATCACAATTTGAAAACTGTGTGCACAAAGTTGTTCACTTGTATTGGCACGTTTACCATTGTTCCTTCTTCGTCTCAACATTAGTTCCTCTTAAGCACCTCCTACTTTATTTAATGATATTTTTTTTGTGTGTGTGTGTGTGTTATGTACAATTGCCGTTTCCTTCCTAGGTTATCGTATCCGTTTGGGTTCCAGCACAGACAAAAAAGACACTGGGCGCCTCCACGTCGACTTCGCACAGGCCAGAGATGACCTCTATGAGTGGGAATGTCGCCAGCGCATGTTGGCCAGAGAGGAGCGTCACAGACGCAAGATGGAAGAAGATCGCCTCCGGCCCCCATCCCCTCCTCCCATTGTCCACTACTCTGAGCACGAGTGCGGTCAGCTGGGAGACAAGATCAAAGGTAGACATGGATGCTGGCAATCTGTGAAGCGTGTAGAATGAAAAGCATACAGGGTATGAGAGCACAAACGTAAGAAACACAGCTTGGCAGAAGAGGAGAACCTGTCGCACGTATGGAAGAAATTCATTTACTTCTATCAGATTGTTATTGAGAGAATACAAAAGTAGGTCTCATGGCACTGTCTTTATTCATGCAATCCAAAAACTGACAAGCTAGACAATAAGGCATGACAGTGGCTGAGTACTGCGAGTATGTGAACTTGCAGAGATTTCCCAATGCAGGGCGTTACAGGAACAGCCATAAACTGCAGCCGGTAAATCTGAGAAAGTAATTCTGATGTTCTAACAAATTTGCTTACAAAAGACATTACGAAACGGCTGTTAAACACAGTATATCAGTTTACTCTCCCCTCAGCAAATGCTTCTCTCTTATCTTGTCCTTTCGCTTCTACTCTCCTCTCTCTGCACTCTCCTCCCTGCTCATCCTCTCTATTTTTTTTTTTCTTCTCAGCTCTTTCTCCCGTTCTCGGCTTTCTGTCGAGTTTCTGGCTGAATAAACTTGTTTCACTAATGAGCAGTGACACTTCCAGGTCTCAGTCACAGTTGCCTAATAACAAAATGGCTGTGACTTTGTGCCTCTCAACCATCTGTGTGAGTCTTTTTCAGCTCTCCCTTCCCTTCCCCAGCCTTTGGTGCGAAGAACTCCAGCACTGTGCCGTTCTAGCCAAGGATTTGTTTCTGATCACTTTGGGCTGCTGTTGTGAAAACTTTTATCCCAACTATTGCTTCAGATTTAGGTTTTCTTCCCCAAAGAGGAAAGAGGATTTAGCTGTTTCTCCCAGCCAGTTATATAACTGAAATCCTGCTTTTAATGACAAGACACCTATAGAGGAACTTTTCACCCAGATCACCTATAAATGGGTTTCATCCCCCCACTTTTTTTAACTTGTCTCTTCTCTTAACTGTTAGTTGTTTGTCCTCGTATGTTTTTTTTTCTTTCATCCAGAGGCGCTTTCATGTTTTTAGTGTTTCCTTGCTCTTATTATTCATTCTTTAATTTTGTATATGTTCAGTACATGTTTTTAATATTACAATATTACCTGCGTTTCACCGTTTATTACATGAGACATTTGTTACTAACCAGAAAGCAAAGCATAATTTGCAGGCTTATGGGATTTTGGTTGAGAGGTCTCTGCTTTATAATCATGCTTGGTGTTTGGTACACTCCTCTCTTACTTCCCACCTTTTTTTTTTTTTTGTGAGACTGTACAGGATACAGCATGTTTTTTCTTTTCTGTGTCAATCCTAACTCTTTTTTCCTTTGCTTCCCAGATGACGGCAAATTTCCCGAAGCGGTTCGTGTACTCCTGACCTGGCTTGAGCGAGGCGAAGTTAACCGCAGAAACGCCAACAACTTTTACTCCATGATCCAGTCATCCAATAGCCACATCCGCCGGCTGATGAGCGAGAAGAGTCAGCATGAAAAAGAGATGGAAGAAGCCAAAGACAAGTTCAAGACTGCACTGGCTGGCATACTGGCTCAATGTGAGTTACTGCAGTCTCTCTCTCTCTCACACACACACACACACTTGCAATATTTACACTGTATATACTGTAAGTAAACTCCTTATTGTGCAATACAGGAACAGGATATGATGGCATGAGTGAAATCTTTTTTGGTTAAGTGTAAGTTTTAGAATAGCACACCCACATTAACTGTAAATAGTTTATGAGCTAGGCAAAGACACCAAGAATCCAAATCAAGGCTGTATTCTGGAAAATACACTAAAAAGTAAGTATGACATTGTTCACAGTCTCTCACATGATGCACAGACCGTGTGCTTGCACACAAATGTAACTACTGACCTATACACTGCGGATTTAAAGGTTAAGTTTAACAGTGTCATAGCAGCCCTCTTGTCTTGTACTAAATTGTTGTTGGGACGATGGCTTAAAGGTAAGTTTAATTTCTTTCCTAACAGTCAAAATGTTCCCTGTAAGGCTCCTGCTCCCTTTTTTGTTGCTTCTATAATACAAAATATTTTTAAAAAATGAGAGGAATAAAAAGGTTGATATTGTTGTTGGAAGAAAACACAGGGGTGGAATGTTATTAAGGTTGCCAGATGAATGTAGTAACATACTGCAATAATACACTGGAGAGCAAGCGTGTGCAGGGAATGCATGCTTTGCACATTTATGTTGATAAGAAGCCAAAGGCAAAATAAAATAGAGAAACCCACCTTTGACGGCTTCAGTTCTTCAGCTGCTGATTTACACTAAAGTCTGCAACACTTTGTCGCCACATGCATGTTAAATACAATGCAGCGGTTTCATTTTTGTTTATTAGATAAATAATGCACATGGAAAACACAGACGGCGGGTATATATTTCTTTGTATGAGAGAGGGAGACCTTTTTTGTTTCTTTTTTTGTATTAGCCTTTCTTAATCTTTTAAGCCAAACATAAATTCTTAGATTTTTCCTGATACTGTAACTCAGCCTGTGGGGGAGGCTTTATTTGTCCTAACAGCTCAGGTCTGTCTGGTTTTTTACTTGCCATCCACAAATTGTAGTTTGTGTAGCTATATGTCACCTTATTGGGTGTCTTATCCCAAATTTTAAAGAAACAAGTTCACTTGATCTTTAGTGCTGTCTATTGTTGCATATAGTTTCATTAAATATGGTTTTGCGATACCGGCTTCTGCTGCAGCCTCACTAGATTTGAAGTTGTGGTACTCAAAGCCCTGAAAAAAAAAATAGACTAAAAAGCACATCGCTTCTCCAGAAACTCCAGATAATTGACAGTGAAGAGGTTGTATTTGACCGACTTTCTGCCGTGTTGAAAACGAGTAGTATACAAAATGTATAAATATTTCCATATATGCTCACAGGCCCGAAAGCCTATCTGAACATGTGCCTCTCTTCTTTGCTCTGACCATCGATTTGATCCATCAAATTACAGGGTGCTGGGAAGATGATATTGATCCTTGAACTGTGCTATCTCTCACCACTGCACACATACACACACACACACACACACACACCAACGCACACTTAACTGGAGGTCTTATTGACTCCCCCTTTGCGTGAATTAGGGCTTGTGCGATACACAGACCACCCATGACCACCTGCAGGCAGACTACAGACAGGTAGCTGGTGGTAGAAAATCACTCAGTTGATGTACTGCACATAAGATAATATCTGACACAGAATATATTTAGACTCAGAGCAGCTGTCCCCAACCACATTGCATCCAGAGTAAATGGAGATCCTAAAGTTAAAGGTTCTGGCTTGTTGCCTCGTGCTAATTAGCCACGATGACCCAAAGAAACTCAGACTCGAATCGCTATCCTTTAAATGACTTTGTAGTTACAGTTGTGTAAAAGCATGGAGCTTGTGGCATCTGCACAGGGAAAATAAATCAGAAACACTCTTACTTGAACAACTTGTTGTCCTTGGGCAAGGTTCTTAAGAGCCCATGTCTGCAGTGGAGCTGCATATTGGTCAACGGTAGCATACTGAGAGTCGGTCTCGGTTATTTTTGGCAGCTGGCAGTTGCTGAGCAAAATGTCCCTCATTAAACAATAAGTCTGCAGCCATACTAGCAGCTCTGAGAGCTTGTACTCCTTCCCTTCTTCAAATCACATCTGAGATACTATAATTTCTCTTTTTTAAATAGCATTCACTTCAGCATCCAAGATGTAATTATGACTGTGGTGTATTTAGCTAATCTTAAGCCACTCCTTTTGATTTACCTGTTAAATGCAGAGTACCCATTAGTTTGCTTGCTTGTAGTAAGAAGCTAAGTGACGTAACTTCCCAAATATGTGCCCGGAAATATTTCAAGATGGCTGCAGAATTGCAAGACGTTCTTTCAGAATATTTCAGGGCAGTTTATCCTCTGGAGTTGATGAATAACTGCCAAGTTTAGTGATCCAGTTGTTATGTTCCAGTCGGAACTAAAATAATCAATTTACGCTATAGAGCTGTGTTGCTAATTAAAGTCAACAGTAGACATGCGTTAAAGAGCAACAGACTTTGCTCTGCATAAACTAGTTTGTCTCATATAATTTAAGCCTGCTCTGCAGAAATTGCATAATTTATAGAAGTTTTGCTTGTGGGAACTATCTGATCACTCTTCCATAAGATGATGCACTGGCATCAGCTGGTAAGTAGAACACGCGCATGCATATACCACTGAACGAACACACACACACACACAGTTCTTTACATCCCTAGTTGACTCCGCTTTTTCACTCCTCTGCTCCTTCCCAACTGTCCTCTCGCTTTATCTCTCTCACTCTCTCTCTCTCTCTCTCTCTCTGTCTTTGGGTGGTCACTGGTCCTTCCCTGCATCCTGCTACAGTTGAACAGATTGTGTCTGTATTCCAAGCTGCTTCCAAACAAAAGGCATGGGACCATTTCTCCAAAGCTCAGCGCAAGAATCTGGACATGTGGCGCAAACAAGCAGAGGTTGGTACATTTTGATTTAACTGTGTCAATCACATCATTTATGGGAAAATTAGTCTTTATCCCACTTTGTTTTACGCCTTCTCAATGTAAAGCTCTTTCAAATGTTGTTTGATACCCAAGAGGTGATGATAATAATAAAGAAATAATAGGACAGAACAGAGCCCTTGTAATAGTAAGTACTTTGACTGAAGCAAGGCTGCAGAACTGGTGCCTTCTCAATCGAGCCATTGCCAGATCCAGACACAGACTGAGGCCCAGACCTCTGCCCTTTCCTCCTCCACTCCTTCCTCCAGCCTTGCCTCCCCCATGAAGAGATACAAGGTGCTTGGTGAGTCTGTTTCTTCCGTCTCTAAGTGTGTTCAAGACGCAGGTAAATCTGTACAAGCCTTTCCTGCCCTCTTCGCCAATAAATTAGAATATGTTGATTTTTGGGGGACTTTTTTCTTTCTCTGAAGTAAATGATTGAGGAACATATATCAAGAGCTAAAAGCATATTCATTTTCAAGTCTAACAGCACCCTTTTCATCTGCTGTCTGCTTGCTATTTTCTCTCTCTGCCAAATGGAACATTAATTGACATGATGATGGGTTGTATGTAATGGAGGGTCTGGCATGTGTTGCAGTCCTGGGTCTAATGGACCGTATATGAGCATATCTGATTGGTAAGTTTCTTTGAACCATAGTATGAAAAACAACTGTTTTAAGATGCAAGTTGAAGCCCAGTTAAGATGCTCATTACTAACAAAATATGTCATAGCAGAAGCAGCAGTCAACTTGTGCAAAAACTTCACATTGAAGGTAGGTGGTGGTGCAAATCAGAAATGTCGCTCCAATTATCAGATGTACTGCAGAATTATGAACGTGGAAATTGTGTTTATAATGGCTCATGTTAAGGCCTCTGAGTACACAGCTTGACGATTAAGTAAAAAGCAGAATGATGCATATTTAATTGCACATGCTGCCACCAGAAAAGACCCCTTTTGTGTTATTGTCTTTCCTCAGTCCTTGAGCAATACACTCACTGGCGAATCATCTTTTTGCACATATATAAACATACTCTTAGCTATTGAAAGTTTTCAAATCTGTTGTGTGGTTAAGAGTGTTTACATCGGGCCTTGGGGGTTTTCCGTTCTTTTCCTTCCTTGCATACATTAGGGTGTGCAGTATGACCCTAAATGTAAACAAAAGAGACCACTGTGGGTGGAGACTGCTACTAAATATGTCCTGATACAAGGAAACATTCCTGCTTAAAACATCCTTCGAAGTGTTTTCTCTTCAGGCTGTTTAACACTTACAACTGCTGAGAAGAGACTTAGGACTCTGCATGACATTGTTTTCTTGTCTCAAAGTGAGAAATAAGTGAAGTAATTTTAAATCTAGCTGTTGGGTTAGCATAAACCCGAGTTGAGTCTTTATCTCTGACTGTTAGGGTTCAGGAAAATGGCCTGCGGAAAAGTGAGCATAACTAGTGAGGTCACATGCAACTGGTAGGCATCTTCAAGTATAGATTAATCTAACAAATCACTCAGTGCCCTTAATCCCAGTACATTCAAACACTGAAGTGGTTTAGTATCTGTCATCTCATTGCTTTGGATCCGTCTTGCACTTGAGCATAACCTGCAGCACGCAAAAAAACTGTTTATACTCTTTACTCATATTAGGTATGCAAAAAAAAAAAATCAACCTGTAAGGAGGCAATGCTCCTTTATGCTCCACTGAATGCTTACAGTTCCAGAAAGTGCACTTGGATTTTATGATTTGGGTGGGAGTAGCTTACAAGAAACACATCCGCGCCTTTGTTGCTGGGCTGGTACAGTGCACTCGGCTTGCGAGAGCTGGAACCTGTTACCCTTAGATATATATGGATATGGATATATGTGTGAAAGTCAGAGAACCAAAATAATGGGTCATAAAAGTCAAAAACTGTGGCTGTAGAGGTGGATGCTACGATTTTAACATAGTGCGTTAAAGCTGATTATTCCTTTACATTACTATCAAAATAATGGCACGTTTGGTTTTACTTAGCGCATACCTATCTGTGTTAGAGGCTGTAGTGCCTGCAGCCACTGTCCAGTGTATAGAGGATAGGTAAGTAAGTGTTTTTGTTTGGGGACAGTTTAGCATCAGAGAGCCAGTATCACTCTGTGGCCTAAAGGCGAATAATAGAGGAACGGGCAGTGCTGTTGAAGAGCTGCAGCTCACAGGCAGAATCAGACAACAGCTGTCTCTCTCCATCACTGTTTTTATGTGCTGTGCAGTGGATGTGTGCTCGTACACAGAGGGTTGTGTGTCCACATGTGCTTGTGTGTTTAGAGTACCTGTTTGACCTGTGCCACAGACACAGATGGTTTTAAATATATTTACTTTTGGGCTGCTTTTTGCTCCCTTGCTGTTTTAGAAATTGTTTTCAATCTGTTATTTCATTGATTTAGCACTCTTTATCTTCTGATGGTGTTTGTACACACAGAACTCACCATATGTGTCTCTACGTATGTGTTTTAGTAAATGCTTGTTTTCATATTTCGCTGTCTTTATTTCATTGATTGCCTAACAGATGTGTCCTTGTCTGTGTAGTTTTGTGTAATACGTAAAAAGAGAATATCGTGCTCTGAAAGAAAAATCCTCTGAAAGACACTAAAGGCTCGTGGATGCTTGTTAAGTGATGGTTGTATTTTTTGCTGTTGTACTAAAGCACAAATCCTATATTTAATGATTTAAATAAATTAATGGAGGTCAAAGCTTATATCACTTTTGAACACTAACTGCTGTAAACGAGTGAAGTCGCAGGAGAGAAGGATATCATGGTGAGATGATATTGATCAATGCCT
This sequence comes from Hemichromis elongatus, assembly GCA_015108515.1. Classification (NCBI taxonomy): domain Eukaryota; kingdom Metazoa; phylum Chordata; class Actinopteri; order Cichliformes; family Cichlidae; genus Hemichromis; species Hemichromis elongatus. The sequence continues at coordinate 47,473 of VUQR01023995.1, read as the reverse complement.
TTGGCTTCAAATTGGCTGTCTCAAAGTTCAACGTTTAAGCTGCAACAAAGGTTGAGCTCTATAGGCGATTGTGCAGCTGTTATATTAAGAAAATGATTCTCACAAACATCTAATGTTTGTGAGTATCCAACTTTCATTATATTTGTTAATATCCGTTGCATACATCGCATAAATCGTAAATCAAGTCAGGACCACTTTTTGGCAGCACAAGCTAAAATATTTGGCATAAGCTTGTCATAGCATGTATATAGCATGTGTATCTAATGTATCATGTTTCTAAATTAGCTTTGCATTGCATCTCTATCAGTTGAGATGTATATTTTTACACCAGCGGTCCCCAACCTTTTTTGCGCCACGGATCGGTTTATGTCCATCAATATTTTCACGGACCGGCCTTTAAGGTGTCGCGGATACAACAAATTAAAACCAGTATCGGAACCAAAAAAAAAAAAAATTTATTCATAACACATGGGTAAAAACCCAGGGAAACTGAGTTAACGATAAAAAAAAAAATATTAACAATAAAAACCAATAAAAACCCTGAAAACCATAAA
>VUQR01023993.1:11740-25237 GCA_015108515.1 Hemichromis elongatus | reverse complement strand
CTCCTATCTGCGGTATTCGTATCCTCTGATGTGTACGCTTGGTGATCTTCAAAGTCAAAATCATGGCGGAGGGTGGGCTCACTTGGCGTGCAGCTTCTTCTTTTTTTCTTCTTTTTTTTTCTTTAGCAAATGTAATGGCAGCATTTGATGTAGTCAGTGATCCAGGGAGTTTCTCACTGAATGACTCCTACTGGGGACTAACAACTCCAGGATCAAAAACACATTAGTCTTCCTCAGGATGCTCGGAGCTTCTGCTGCTGTCCTCTTGGAATGTAAAACTCCTACAGATCTCCTACAAATCTGGACTCCCCTAACGCCACAGCAAAAATATCTGCCGCCGGGGGTTTGCAGAGGTGCATAGGCAGCTTTTGTAAAGATCAAACTCGTTGATAAATTGTAATTACCGTGTGACTTCTGTGTAGGTGAATACCATTTCTCCCTGTTTGCCAACTGTTTCCTTTCTTCCCGTGTTTGTTGCAGGTGGAGCTGGATCAGGAGAAGGGGTTAGAGATGAGAAAGTGGGTTCTGTCAGGAATCCTGGCCAGCGAAGAGACCTACCTCAGCCACCTGGAGGCCCTGCTGATAGTATGTGGAATATGAAAACAGGCCATTAAGAGATGTTCTTAGCTTTAGTTTAGTAGCAGCTCAAAATGGGACCTATTAAGGTCATTTTCAGCTGTTTTTTAATTTTATTTCGGGAATCCATTAGTGTAGCTTTGCTTGACTTGCAGCTGACAAAAACCCTCAGTTATGTTATAGTCACCTTCTATCCAGCCACTCAGTCCTCCTTTCTCTTAAACAAGCTATTTTAGTTCCTGTCTCCTGAGGGCCTCTTAATTAAACTTAATTTAGTTGTGTAATATAAGTATTTTTAAACAATTAGTGTCCTCAAGTTCAATTTTGTGATTCTTTTCTTTACTATTTCTATTCTCTTCTACTTTGGAAACTGTTAAACTTTATATTGTATTATTTTAAAAGGATTGAGCCAATGGTTACATAACGAGCGAATACAAAGTATATAAACTGATAATGTTTTGGAATAAGATATTCAGCAATGTGTAAATTAATCGAAACACCTACAAGTGAGGTACTAATAAGAACAGAGTGAGGTAGCTGTGGCTACAATGTAGCTCACCATCACCAGTGTGTGAATGTGTGGATGACTGTAATGTAAAGCGCTATATAAATACACATTTACCATAATGAATGAATGAATGCATATGAGTGTGGTGTAAGTCACTACACGCAATGAGCATTTTGACTTTGTGGGGGAAAAAAATGTGTTCATGTTCATACAAGTAACACGGACGTGCATGAACATGCAATCCAGAGAAAAGCTAAAACCGACTCCACGATTTAATATTGCCTAGAACCACAAGATATCAACGCAACAATAACTTGAAGTAATTGTTGTTCTCTAGTAGAACTTTATCAGCCTCTCAGGTCGTCGTGGAGGAATTTTGGCCCCCTTTCCTTCACTGTGTTACTTCAGTTCATCGAGTTTTGCAACTAGTTGTTTGTGGTCAGATACAAGTCTGGACTTTGGCGTTATCACAACATTGCAGCACCTGGATTCTTTGCTTTTTCTGACATTTTGTTGTGAATTTGCTGCTGTGCTTGAGATCATTGTCCTGTTGCGTGACTGTTTTGGTCAAGCTTTAGCTGTTGAACAGTTGGCCTCATATTTCACTCTGGAATACTTTGGTACACAGAAGAGTTCAATGCTGACCAATGGCTGTAAAACAAGGCATAACCATCAAATCATCGCCCCTCCACTGTAACCACCTCATGTGTGCTTGACAGCTCGTATGAGGTATTTGTGCTGATATGCTGTGTTTGGGTTTTCTCCGAGGTGCCAGTGCGTTATGGCCAGATATCTCCACTTCGATCTTGTATTTTCAAAGGACATTTTTCTTAGAAGTCTTGTGGTTTGCACAGATTCAACTTTGAAAACCTAGACTGTACTTGTACTTTTTCCTTGTCAGAGAGGAGAGGCTATCTCCTGAAAACCCTTCAAACAAGCCATACTTGTCCAGTCTCGTTCTAATTGTACTCTCATAAACTTCAACATGCTAACTGAGGCCTGTAAATCGGAGATGTAGCTCTTGTTTGGCTTTTTGTTTTTCCTGCTCAGATCATTGTGCAGTCTTGTGTGAATTTGCTGGGATGTCTGTGGTGTTGTCAACGCACCTGAATGCTCCAGACCAGCGAACTGCCTAAACCTCTGGTTTCATATAGATGCTCAAACTTTGTGATGATCAATTGATCAAGTGCATTTCATTTTCAATATGCGACTTACTCTCTAATAATTCCTATAGAACCAGGAAAGGTAACTTTACTTTTCACAGCACTGAATATATTTATGCTAATACTTGTGTATTTAAAAATAATTTTGGATGTAGGATTTGCAGCAAAGTACTTTTACACTTTGTCATAAAACTAGAAAAAGCAATTTGAAGCACCCTTAACATTAGAAACGAAATAGAAATTAATCCAACTTTTAAAATTTTGTTAGCTTATTTTGTTTTATATGACTTTCGAGAACATAGCTGATGTAAGCTAATTTATTTAGCATAGAAACTGGTCCAATCCTTTTAAATAGTAAGTAATAGATTTTCTTCATGCAAACAAACAACAAACCTTGCAGCCATAAAAACAAATTTCTTTGCTTAATTGTGTTTTGGTGTTTTTGCAGGTATAGTGTTCACTTCTTTAAAATTATCTCATGTTAGCTAATCTTAGCTAATGCTACCAAACCTATCAGTCACTTTAGCATTTACTGTATGGACTCATGCTCTGTGGTTACTGTTTTGCAAGGCCTTCGGTTATTCTTTAAAAATGGTCATATGTGGTTGTGACTATTTTTCTAGCCCATGAAACCTCTGAGGGCAGCAGCCACAACATCCCAACCGATGCTGACCATCCAGCAGATAGAGACCATCTTCTTCAAAGTACCGGAGCTTCATGAGATCCACAAAGACTTCTATGATGCTCTGCTGCCTCGAGTCCAGAACTGGAGCCACGAGCAGTGTGTGGGCGACCTTTTCCAGAAGCTGGTAAGTAAGCAGTACGTCATCTTTGTTTGATTTAATGGGATGAGCTGGTAAACAAAAAAGTCAGTCTCAACATAACTGTAAGTTGAGAATGTTGCTCTTCCAGTTTACTCTCATCCTCTGTCATAATGATGTCACTGGTACAGCTGGTGGTGCTCATGGACGGTTGCTGTATGAGACATGAATGAACGGCTCTAACCGTTCTTTCGTTCCTTCCGTTAACTTGGAATTTGGCAGAAACAGACTCGCAAAGTGAACGAGCAAGTCTGAAAGCAGGGAAAAACAAAGTGTTTGATGAGCTGATTAAAGTGAAACATTGCTTTATTTGGTTTGATTTCTAACAGTTTCAACAGAATTTAGCCACCATATAAAGAGTGGCAGTCCTTTTACGTCCTCCTTTGGATAAGAAGAGCAAGCATCAAATAACATGAAACCTCCAAGCTCCAAATTGCATGTTGGTTTTTGATCAAAGAGACCACCATTCCTCAAGTTAGTAACTTTCAGACGCTAATTATAGCGCTGCTTAAATGTCATTCCTTGATCATTAATGAGCGTTAAAAGAGGGGAGACTTGGAGAGGGGAAAGGTGGGAGTCTTTGGCTGTAATGTAATGCTCACTGGATCTTGCATGCACATCTGAGTAGACTGCCTGGAGTCGACTCCTGGCCAGATAAAAGCCTTGTTTCGCCACATGACAAGCAGTAAAGGAGTGCAAAAACCCTCTATAGAAGATTAATGAATAAGAGCTACCTCAGTGTTTGCCGCTGGATGACGAAAGATTAAAGACGCATACATGCAGGGATTTCTATAAACACGTGCACAAACATTGAATCACACTGTGCTGTATCAGTTCCCTCTGTATGCCTGCCAACTCGTGCCTGAGCAGGCACAGCACACCGTGACACTGTGATCCTAACAGACTAGTAAAATCTATCTGAGTCTAAGCTTTATCTGCTTGTGCCCTTTAGGCCAGCCAGCTCGGAGTGTACCGGGCCTTTGTGGATAACTATAAGGTTGCTGTGGAGACGGCGGACAAGTGCTGCCAGGCAAACGCTCAGTTTGCAGAGATATCCGAGGTATGTAATCATGCTACGCGCAGCAGGACTGCAGCAGGCGAGTGTTTGATGTTCTACAGCTCCCCGGGACACGTGATGACAGGGCTGTTTTCAGCAGTCCTCGCAGTGTAATGAGCTGAGCGACTGCAGCAGTTGTTTTAATTGCTCTGTGGGTCAGGTACCGTGATATTTTTTTTTGTCTTATTTCAAACATTTTCTCTCGTGTTAACTTCCTGGCAGAATCTCATGGTCAGAAGCACAAAGGATTGCAAAGACCAGTCGGCTAAATATTCACTGGAAAGTGAGTAGTGACTCAGATGAAAACAGCGCCTCCATGTTAATCAATATTGCTAGGTGTAGTTGAGTTGTGATGAGGCCTGTTGAACTGACTCTTCCTCCTCCTCCTCCTCCCCCACAGCTCTCCTCTACAAGCCCGTGGACAGAGTGACACGCAGTACTTTGGTTCTGCATGTAAGTTGGATTGCCGTAGAATAATCTGGAGCCTCGTTTTATCCACACGAATGCCTCCCTAGAACTGAGTTTGTCATATTTTCTCTATTCTAGGACTTACTGAAGCACACACCTTCCAGCCACCCAGACTATCCGCTGTTACAGGATGCCCTGCGCATCTCCCAGAACTTCCTGTCCAGTATAAACGAGGAGATCACACCGCGCAGGCAATCCATGACAGTAAAGAAAGGAGAGGTCAGCGTTTAATCAATGCAGTGCTCATATATTTGACTTTCTCAGTGAATCAGCGTCATTGTACAACTCAACTTTACACCCACGCCCACAATTTCCACTTTATCTGGACTGTTGACAGTAAAATGCTCAAGGTGCCTGGAAGCTGCTGTAAAAGCGTGTGTCAGGTTGCTGCTGAGTCATCTCAGCCAGTCTGATGTAGCCATGAGGGAAGTGGAGCGTAGAGGAAGCTCATGACAAAGCCCTGCAAACACACTGGAGGCAAGGGGTCTCCAGGAAAATCCGTCGATTACCTCTGTGCTCACTCCCATCCTTCCCTCAGAGCTGGTCCATCGCTGCTTCCCAGAAATGACGCCTTATCAACTTTTACTGTCTAAATAGCTTTTTGCAGTGGGTGTGTGCTGGGTTGCTAGTGCTTCCTGACCCCTCCGTCTCCCCCTGCGTCGTGCACCACTGGGGTCTGATTCAGATGACCCAGTTGAGAACTTCCTCTGTTTTTCCTGGGAATTGGTTCTGCCCACCAGGATAGGATGTCAAATTCAAGAAGGTTTTCCAGAACATTCTTTTGTATATTGTTCAGGAAGTCTGAACGCCTGCTAAGAGATCGACAGATAACAAGCCACGACTTGGCTATCAATTGAATATATGGGTTTGTTGTTTGTGCTCACCTCGTGACTAAATGTGCATCCATTGTTGATGTTTTGCAACGTGACCGCCTGTAATTACCCTGAACAGTTAAACCCGCAAGCGTAATTAGCTTCCCCTCCGGTGTGCATGCCTCAGTTGTCATTTTAGCGCAGGAACATATAGCATTAGTAGGGTGTGAACTCTGTACAGTGACAGCTGTTGTTTTTTTCCATTGGATTATTGACAGTTTGTGGTCTTGTTTCTGTCGCAGAACAATAAGCGGATGTAACCCTGCCACCTCTTTCAGAAACCAGGACGGTGTCGAACGTGCTCGAGTCCTTCACCAGCGTGTTTGTGACTTGCCAGAGCCGAGCTGGAGTAAAAACGGCAGAGGAAAACCATGCTGCAGTGATTTCCTTGTTTTTGTCAGACTGTGGTTGGTGTGGGATGGCAGTGTCTCATATGGGCAGTGTCACTGTAAACAGCCTCATCCCAGAGGTCAGAGGGAAGAAAAGGAATTTAGATGCATGCTGTTGCAGGAAAGCCTAGTGTCATCACATTGTACAGCATAAGCTCAGGCTCCAGTATCACAACCTATCGCCAAGTAAAAACCTGAAACACAGAGCAGCAGAGGCTTAAAGGGACAGTTACCCCCACGATTAAGCTTCATTCTTTCATGCGGGCCATACTGAATCAGAGCAGGCAATGTTTTTTCCAATCATTTCAGTCTTCTGTTGTCCAATTTTGGAGCCAGCGTGAAATGTAGCATCAGTTTTCTGCTCTTAGCTAATAGACACCCAGTGTGGTCTTCTGCTGCTATAGGCCGTCCGCTGCAAGGGTTAATGTTGTGTTCAGAGAAGCTCTTCTGCATATCTTGTTTCTAACAAGTGGACATCTGAGTGATTGTTTCCTGACTAGCAACTGGTCTGGTTGTTCTCCTCTGACCCCTGGCATCAACAAGGCATTTTCACCCCGAGAACTGGCGCTCACTGCATACGTTTGTTTTTTTTTCCGTAACCTTTAATTTAAACTACAGAAATAGTCATGTGAAAAAATCTCAGTAGGTCAGTAGTTTCTGGAATCCTCAGACCGTTGAGAGTCACTTAAATCACCTTTCTTCCCCAGTTTTAAGATCACTTTGACCTTCAGCAAGTTGTCTTGACCATCTCTACATTGATAAACACATGACATGAGTTGCTACCATGTGACTGACTCATTAGATTTGTGTAAATGAGCAGCTGAGCATGTGCGAGTAGTGTGCTCAGATGACACCATTAATGTTTATATTCTATCATGCTGCTGCTAATCACAGGCATAAACTGTATACAAAAGATGGACATAGCCAACGTAGTTTTTTTGATGGTTTTTTGAAGCCATCATATTTCTTCAAAAGGTAGAGTAAACAATAGGGGGATATATACATAGGGGAAGGGACAAACTATTCATAGAGGCAATAAAACCAATATAGTACCTGCTAGTAGTGATGCTTATTAATGTGGTTTAGTTGTGTATATCAGCATGGGAGTCTCTGCTGACTCCTGCATTAACCTGCCCACAGCAGACGTTCACTGGATCAAAGTTTCTGGAAACAGAATTTACTGCTTACTTTTCTCATGTACTTTTTGGTGCTTTAAGCACTACAAGGAAGCTTCATTTAGTCCCATTACATTTAAGCGAAGGTAGTAATAGCCTTCATTTCCAGCACTGAGCATTTCACTTCAAAACAATCTGGGTGGATAAATACTACTGGGTTAAATTCACCTGAGAGCAGTAGCAACACTGCAGCGTTTAAAGTATTCACAAACATGGGCACTTATACAACGCAAAACCGTTTTAAACCGAGCAACAACGTCAGACCAAAATTAGACGGTGTACTCTCAGCACCTTCTGCGGTGTGCCTCTGTTTACCTTGCAGCAGTATAGGTGTACTGGTTGAGATGTGACGTGCTTTGTACGCACTGATCCCTTGTTTCCTTTGGCAGAACCGTCAGCTCCTGAGGGATCGCTTTATGGTGGAGCTGATGGAGGGTTCCAGGAAACTCCGTCACGTCTTCCTCTTCACCGACCTGCTGCTCTGCACCAAGCTGAAGAAACAGGCTGTGGGGTGAGTGCGGGTCAGCGTCCAGCCTGAGGTTACAGATACAGACATGTGACCTGGAACAGTCACTGGTTTAAACCCTCGTTGGGGAAATGAGAGTGACTCCTCCCAGGAACTTAAATAGTGCTTTGCTGAAAATAGAACTATTTTGGTTTGAACAGTTTTTGTACTTGGACGCCGCTAACAAGCAATTCTAAAGGCAGCTAAAAAGTATATTCATTTGTAGCCTTGTTGTGTCTCGTATGTCAACAGGAAAGGGCAACAGTATGATTGTAAGTGGTACATCCCCCTGGCCGACCTGACCTTTCAGACCATCGAGGACTGCGAGTCCAGCCCCGTTCCTCTCGTTCAGGATGAGGAGATCGATGCACTGAAGATCAAAATCTCCCAGATCAAGAACGAGATCCAAAGAGAGAAGGTGACTAGAGAAACATAGGCTTCAGAAATAACAGCATCATACCATCAGGGCGATGACTGCTTTGTCCAGACGAACAAAAATAAAATGAGGAAGTGAAGATTAACATGTGAGTAAAGCTGGGTGTCAGACAGGCCCGTGGTGCATTAACGCTGCTCCTGTTCATCTGCAGAGAACCACTAAAGGGCCCAAGGTGATTGAGCGGCTGAGGAAGAAGTTGTCAGAGCAAGAGTCCCTGCTGCTTCTCATGTCCCCCAACATGGCTTTCAGGGTGGCCAACAGAAACGGGAAAGTGAGTCAGGGGTCCTTAGGAGGGAATTAAGGAAAGGAGTGAAGACTTTTCATAGGAAATAGGTTTTTCTCTATCATTGTTAATTTGGTTATTTACTGCCCTCTGCAGTTCATAGAATGAAATTGCAGCATTTGAGCACAAAAGACTATTGGAATACTGCCCACTGCCCCCAACCCTCAGCCCTTTTTGTCTTTCAGGGCTTCACATTTCTGATCTCTTCCGATTACGAGCGTGCAGAGTGGCGGGAGCTCATTCGTGAGCAACAGAAAAAGTGTATGTTTTTTTTCTTCTTTTACAAATTTAACACAGGATGGCAGCATTTCAAAACGGCTTTAACGCTATTTTCACCCCCTTTTACTGTAACATACAGGCTTTAAAAGCTTCTCTCTGACCTCTCTGGAGCTGCAGATGCTCACCAACTCATGTGTGAAGCTCCAGACTGTTCACACCATTCCAATGACCATGAATAAGGAGGGTAAGATTGTACAGGATTACATGTGCGTTTTAATACAGCCTCGTGTTGTACTTAACGTTTGACCCTCCTGCCTCCTCCCCTTCCACAGATGATGAATCGCCTGGTTTATACGGCTTCCTGAATGTCATCGTCCACTCTGCATCGGGGCTCAAACAGAGCTTGAGTAGGCTACCCAAACTTTTTTTTAATTAGAAATCTTTTTTTTTTTATTACTTTAAAGGTTGCATGTAGTTTCACATCACTTCGTGTGCTGCCCCCACCCTCCTTCCCTCCTTTCGCTTTATTTCTCTGTGGCTGTCAGCTGGGAGGGCAGCTGCAGGGGAACAAGTGGGATTAGTCATGAACACTGTGTACAAGCCTCCTCAAATACACCTTTGAGTACTCAAATCACTGCCTGCTTGAGGAACTTCGCATTGTTTCTCATGGTGTGTTTAAAATTTATAGTTGTCAGGAAACGGCCAGTTTTGACTGGGACAAATTTACTGGGAAACAAATGTCAGAGTCACATTAACAAAACAGAAAGAGAGGGTGCTGGTCTGAAGCCAGCAGTCGGTTGCAGAGACGGAGGGAGCGCACAGCGCAGTCTGGGCATGTCTCAGCTCGGTGACTAATGTGGATGCTGGGTTTTGAGTTTCACTTTGATTTAATCGTTCTTCTGCTTGTACCCGCTAGACCTGTACTGCTCTCTGGAGGTGGATGCCTTCGGCTACTTTGTGAACAAAGCTAAAACACGCGTGTACAGAGACAGCACAGAACCCAACTGGAACGAGGTGAGAGGACAAATCAGACGCTTTACTGAAGCAAAGAACTCGCCCACATATTCTGCATGAATTTATTTGAGTAGTTTTAAAAAAACAAACTCCAATGTATACCGAAGGACATTTCAAAATTCACACAAATGTGCACAGGGCTGAAAGCTAACAAGCATGTGTTCTGTTCCTGTACAAGGAGTTTGAGATTGAACTGGAGGGCTCTCAAACGCTGAGGCTGCTCTGCTACGAGAAGTGCTGCAGCAAAGCAAAGCAAAGCAAAGAGGACGGAGAAGTCACAGACAAGATTGTGGCTAAAGGACAAATAAAGGTACAGACAAAACAGAGACAACATGGGTCACAGCAAAAGTTTGTGTTTACAGTTTTAAAATACTCCTTATTAGATTTACCAGTAGAAGATTTGACCAATAGCTGATTTCCTTTGGTCCAAATCAGTAGGAACATCTGAACAATCTTTCACATGACTACACACAGTCAATCAAATCAAAATCAAAATTTATTTATATAGCACATTTTAAAGACCAAAGTACACCAAAGTGTTTTCCAATAAAATCATGATACAGGTAAAAATCACAATATAAAATAATTACATAATCTAAATGTAAAGCCAGATGTAAATTACCCTAATTAGCCTTGAATGCCAGGTTAAACAAATACGTTTTTAGACGTGATTTAAAAGATTGAATGGAATCTGATGCCGAATATGAAGAGGAAGAGTATTCCATAACCTGGGTGCGGCAAAGGCACGGTCTCCTCTGGTCTTCAGCCGAGATCTAGGTTGCACTAAGAGCAGTTGGCCCGATGATCTTAGTGCTCTCTTGGGGCTATACAGACAGAGGAGATCAGCTAGGTAGTCAGGTGCCTTATTATTTAGGATTTTATGAGTAAACAATAAAATCCGATATTAATCCGATAACAGTAACAGGACACTGGTATACCGTACGATGTGGAAAACCTCTGAACACTGTCATTTGCTGGTAGGTCCTGGTGTACTCGGTCTACATTTTGGGTATAATTTATTATTACAATTTATGATTCATGAAGTTGGACCCAATTTGGCATGTGCATTAATACACGCAACGCTTTGACTTTGGGAAGCAAGTCCCTGCAGTAGGAATATTAGAGTCAGCAGAAAGACTTCTACAAACAGCCCAAATCAACACACTACCTCCGGCTTGGAATAACATTGTGTCAACCTTTTACACGGTGGTCAGCAATACTGAGTCTCATTCATTCAGCCTGTGACAGGCTCTGTTTTTTATATCACAGTAAAGACCTCGAGTTGCATTTTGGACACCTTTCGCTCTGTGACAGATTCGAACTTGTGCAGCAAAATGAGCGAAGGAAAAGTCTGCGTACATAAAAGCTGTTTGGTCGTTGTGTTCTCTGGTCTTTATAGACCAGTGTTGATACTGAATGATCTCGATTTTAAATCTCCACGCACAAATCCTTGCCTCTGTAAATCGAGCTTGCGCCTTCTAGTCTGTTGATTCTGGGCACTTCACAGTGTTGTCTTATCCGTGTTGGCTAATCCCGCCCTGTGGGGGGGCCCTTTGCAGTCTCGAGGTTGCCACTGGGTCGCTTCAGCTTGACCCCCTGATTGGGTGTTGTGACAGGAGACGGATTAGACTTTGGGGTTGACCGAATGTAGCAGCTGGCACTTCTCCAGAGTATCAGGGAGGGAGAAAGACTCACGGCTCTCTTTGATCTGGCAGTGAAGGGATTTCACTGCTGGACAGGTGGGTCAAAACACAGCGGAGCTTTAGACGAGGGAGCATGGTGGGGGGTAGCACTCAGATATTTGCCAGCAGCTATGAAGTAGGGCACCAGTCGGGTATATCATGGATTTGAATATTAAGTAATGCTTCAGATATGAGGAAGACGAGGCACGTGTTAGTTCTGATGTTAAAGGTCAATAGTGCTAATCGTTTACTAGGCTGAGAGGATCCTCTTTAGGCTACTTGATATGCAGATTTACCAGCCAGCACTTCTTGCAGCGGCAGGGGTGAAGCATGCTGGTAATGAGGGTAGGAGGGGATTCTCAGGAGTTAATCCCCCCAAATCCATCTGGGAAATAGAACAACACAGGGCAAACGTAGCTGACTGGCTGCGTGGCTTTGTTCCTGTCTGACTTTCACTGGAATGAAAGGATATAGAGTCTAATACTGCAAGAATGTGGAGATGGGACCGTTTTTTTCTAAAGATTCGATGAAGAGGATCCGTATTCTTCAATGACTCGTTATTTGGAGACTGAGGACCCGCTGTTCTTGTTAGTGTGCTTGGAAAATAGTGACATCCGTGGAACAGTGCCACTTTCTTTGTTTGTTCACCGTCGGTCCACAGAAAAAGCATTTCAGAGTTGAGACACACAAATGCCAGAAATAGACAGCGAGAGTAACCCAAAGGAAGAGGGGAGCGTGGATCAGGCAGAGGGTATGCTCGAAGAAGAGGGAGACGCGACTCTGAGAAAGGCCACGAGTACAGGGGCCCGTCTGTGGGAGAGAGTCCGCAGCAGTCTGGTCAGACCGAAGGTAACTGTGTGGGCGCGAGCTGCCACCTTTTCACAGAATGTCTGCAAAAGTACTTTTTTCCTCGCTTCCGTCCGAAATCTGAAACTCTATTTCTCTCAGGCTGGATCTGTTTTGAGGTTTTGAACGTTGTAGTGTAGCGCCTGTGATTGTTTTTTTTATTATCTTTTTGATAAAGAAGCATTAAAATTGTTTTTCGCCGAGCAAAGGATTATCTCAGTGAGATCTGATGGTTTCTTGGGTGACAGAACATCTGTCGCATTGCCAGGCACAGTGCTTAGTGGCGGGGCGTGATGTTATCACATTACTCACGCCTGATCACTGTAAATAAAAGCTGGCAGTTTGCTGTTAGTCACATGCCTCGGATAGATTAGTGGAATGGGATAACACCACCAGAGACGTGTGGCGCATTTACACTGAAAGTTTCATTAAATTGGTTTTCGCTCTCGTACTTTCACTTTAGATCAGTAGGCGCGCGTATTCTATTTTTTAAATTGTTAAATAATTGTCCATTTTATTTATTTTTGTTGCTTTAGTTGGATCCACAGACGCTACAAAGTAAAGACTGGCAGAGGACACTGATCACTATGAATGGGGTGAGTGTTTCCAGCTAAAGTAGGAAGCCGGCAGCTGATTGATGGCTTTCAGTGTCGAGTCCAGACGAAATTGATTGTAAAGATAAATGTTGAGATTTATACACTGGTTCTTCATGTTTGTTTGTTTTTTCCACTATTTCCTCTTAATAATAATGATTAGATATTCTGAAAAGTATTTAAGCCGTTTAAAATCCACTTGAAGATTTGTCACATCTGCCATCCGTCTTCTTCAGTTTAACCAGTTTCTTTGTTTTTGAGTTTCTGTTTAACTGAATGCGGCTGAGCCATGTTATTATTATGGAAGCTGCAATGATGTTTGAGTTTAGGTTTAAAAGCCTGCACTGGTAGTAAGACAAAGTAAGGTGATTTGGTTGGGCTATGGGTTGGGATTGTAACTGAAGAATTTATCTTTGTTCTGATAAATTGCTTTTAGTATATTGATAAAGGAACAGGATATATATAAGCTTATTCTTCTTCCTGTTTCCTTTTTCCCTGAAATAACGTGTGTGCCTTCAGTTTACAGTATGTGTAATTTTCATGGAAATAAATAAATAAATAATTAAAGGAGGTCAGTTATGTTTTCCTCATCTCATATTAAGATTAAGACAATGATGTCAGAGCATGTGCAAGTAATCCCAGGGATCAGAAAGCTCAGTGACGAGTGCAATGAAAGTAGGTAAACATAATATCATCCCAGGCAAGTAGATTAGATTAGATTCAACTTTATTGTCATCACACATGTACAAGTACAGGGCCATGAAATGCAGTTTAGGTCTAACCAGAAGTGCAATAAGCAGCAAGTGCAGGATAAAGGTAAAATAAGTTATGAGTATATATAAGGTGGTTATCAGGAGTGTATGGGGGGGGGGGGGGGGGGGGAGTGTTTG
>VUQR01023986.1:6576-22941 GCA_015108515.1 Hemichromis elongatus | reverse complement strand
CAGCATAACTAAGGGAGGATTCAGGGTCACCTGGTCCAGCCCTAACTATATGATTTGGCAAAAAGGAAAGTTTTAAGTCTAATCTTAAAAGTAGAGATAGTGTCTGTCTCCCGAATCCAAACTGGAAGCTGGTTCCATAGAAGAGGGGCCTGAAAACTGAAGGCTCTCCCTCCCATTCTACTTTTAAATACTTTAGGAACAACAAGTAAGCCTGCAGTGCCAGAGCGAAGTGTGGCTACAATGTAGCTTGGCATCACCAGTGTGTGAATGTGTGTGTGAATGTGTGGATGACTGTAATGTAAAGTGCTTTGGGGTCCTTAGGGACTAGTAAAGCGCTATATAAATACAGACCATTTACCATTTCATCAAGGCGAGTGGGGCTTGGGTTTCTTGTGGGGCCACTGTTTCTCTATATTAATTGTCCTTGTCCTTGATGGCTGAGAAATTTCTGTTTGGACTTTGTGTGTTCGCCTTGTGCCTGCCTGGGTTTCCTCTGGGTGCCTTAGTTTCCTGTTACAGTCCAAAGACATGCTTCTTAGGTTAACTGGTGCTTCTAAATTGGCTGTAGGTGTGATGTAGGGCCACGGGGATAAACGTATCCCCACCTCAGTCGGGGATTTGATCTGATTCAGTACAATGCTGCTGCCGGATGAAAGACCTGGTTGACGACATGCATTCCAGCTCATCCCGAAAGTGTTTTATGGCCTTGAGGTCAGCCAAGTGTTTTCACACCAAACTTGAAAACCATTTCCTCCTGAACCTGGCTTCGTGTTTGGAGCCATTGTAATGCTGAAACAGGAAAGGGCCTTCCCCAAACTGTTGCCACAGAGTTAATCCATCTACATTATCTTGTTTGCTGTAGTGAAATAATTTTCATTGCATGTTTGTTAGGCGGCCAACATACACTCCAGCGAAAGTTACCAAGTACTCTTCAAAAATACTCCAATTAAAACAGCAATTTATCATTTTACATGTCAGTTTAAAAGGCATGAAATGGTTTTAATTAGTGAGCTTTAGATTGGTGAGTTGTAATGGAGATATTATTATTTCTCCTCTTTTTCCTCAGCAGCCATCTTTGTAAAACCCCTGGGCCGTTTTTTGTGGACCAAGAAGTCGTACCGAAACAAAGAGCTGCATATATAAAATCATCAAATCTAATGAAAAAAGAAGAGTAAGTAAAAAGAGAGTAATATTACTGTAAGTCTTGCATCAGCTGCATGAAAGCAGATGACCGGCCTTTTAGGACAAGTGTGCTACAAAGACCATTTTCAGCATTTCTAAGGTCTTTCTAAGGTCCCCCATAGAGTATTTTTGATTATATATGATTTTTACTCCATGTCACATTTTGCTGGGTGTAGCCTGATCGTCATGTCTGTTTGAGGATGCTCCTGTTTTGAACTACAGGAATAGCAGCACTAAACCAAAGCTACGCAAATACTGCGGGTCAGATCTTTGTGATGGTGTGGCTTCTGGCAGTGGGTGGGTTAAACATCCCCAGCCCTGTTCATATCGTCAGTCCAGTGAGGGTTTTTTATCCCCCCCCATACTGCGCTACAGACTGCATGTGCATTTGGCAATATGTCAGAGATCAGCATGACTCCGGTGCAGGAGGCAGCCATGTTGTATGCATCCAGCACACAGAGTGTGTTTCAACCTGGTAGTTTTGCATGAGAGTGCCATCATGCTCTAATTCTGTCATCTGTTTTTCTCCCCTAGGGGCACTTTGTGGACTTGATAAACTGGACCAGAAAGCAAACGGTTGCACCAGGTAGGATCCACAAACTTAATAACTGTTGTGCACTTGTAAGTCGTGACTACAGCATAAAATAATACACAACATCCTGTCATTGCACACAAAATAAAGTTATTTATCAGCTAGTTTAAGTAAAACATTTCAGATGCAATGAATACAGGTCAATTTTGACAGGTCAGTGATTATATATGAGCACATTTAAAACTCAGTAATGAGAATAAAATTATACCTCAGGTGACATTTTGCTGTTTTAGGCCTTTTAGACCCCAACAATTACTCAGCCCCTTACAACCAAAGACTTGGCAACAGTGGGGAGGAAAAACTCCCCAATCAGAAGATGATCCATAAGATGTCCATATAAGGATATCCTCCCTCTGTCATTAAATCACTCAGAATAAAAGAAGATCTTTAAAAGGAGCATTTAGTCCAGTCTGAAGCCGCAGCTTCGGGCGCATGGATTATTTGAACTTATGTTGACCTCATGATTTGGCATCCACCACTGTAACAGTCTATATATGTCAGATAATAAGGAAAAGTACAGTACAGTGGGTCACTTTAATAAAAAAATAAAATAAAGAAAACTGTTTAAAAAACAGCAGTTAGTGTAGAAAATATGTTGAAATAGTTTATAAAATATTTCAACTGAACAAGTGCAAGAGGAGCGCTTTCAGTTAAGAAATTGTGCTTCTCTGCAATAAAAACCATCTTTTAAAATGGCTGATTCTTCTGTGATGAGACGGAGAGGAAGGCTCATAAAGAAAAAAACAGACGGTAAGACAAGGAGCCATTTGAGCTGTTTTCATTTAACCAGAATTACTCTCAACTGTTTCCTCCCAGCTGGTTGCCGGGGAAACTGGCCAGCTTCGTTACTGGAGGTGCGACCTCAGCTGGGAGTGCAAATGATAGAGCTCACTTTAACGTTCCTGCTGCCTGCAATCACGTTTCTGTGACTCTCTTTCATTAACATGCTTTGTACTGTTTGGTAAATCATCTCATTTTGCTCCTCGCACGCACAATAATCAGGTCGGGCTTTTGTTTGCCGAGACCAAAGTTTTGCGAGCTGAGCTGATTGTGGAGCGTAAAGGCAGAAGTGTTAGAATCCAAATACGGATAACACATGAATCTAATCCAACGGAAGTGTATACCCGTCTCTTCTAACTCTGCTTTCACAATGATGGCCAGGAAAAATGAAATAAAATAAAATTTGGGGTAATAAAAGCGAACATATCCCAGGCTGGCAGCGGGGTTTTGTATCATAGCAAGAAGTAGAGAGTAGGTTTCACATGCCTGTCACTGATTCTGAGATTATGTCATCATCCCAAACTGGAATTACTGCCTCGAGGTTTCATACGTTTGCCAAACAAGTCAAGTTACAGCTTATCTCCATGTCTGTGTTTGACTTTCTGGGTTCGTCGTGACATCACCTCATCGCATTTTACTGGAACTCTAATTAACATCAACTGGCACAGAGCGGGGCTTTTCCTGTTGATACGCACAAATAAAAAAAACAAATGAGACATATCTAAAAAAAAAAAAATCATATAAATACCAGAAATGTTTTCATGTCATAATGTTGATGACAAATACAATTTTTTTAAGACCAAACACAAGAAAGTAACTTATGTTTTTATGGCTTCTTTTATTTTTTAGTTTAAGTTTTTGCAGGGATGTTGAGAATGAATTGTTTTACAGAATTGAACACATTAATAGTACTCAATAATCACAGAAATATCATTACAAATTTTGAATGTAAGAAAAAAAAACTGGGCATTCTTTTTATCCGTCGTGTTTTATTTTGAAAATTTCATATTTGCAAAGCCGGAAAATTCTCAATGTTTTTAAATAGTTTCCAGCTGACAGTCAGCACACGTGCTGTTAAGATACTAGTGCTACTACTACTACTACTACTACTAATAATAATAACCATCCTGGAAACAAGTTAAACAGACCAAGCTAGATTAGGATCTCATGAAAAAGACTTTTTCAGTTTCAACACAGTTGTTAAATTTTCAGGTTGGCAATGTGATCGGCGTCTCTGGCTCGTCCCACCATTGTGCTGAATAGATGGTGTTGTGAACATCAAGTTAGAGGAAAATGAAATACTTATAAGTTTAGTGTGATAACGAGTAATTATGCTTCCCTGCCAATATGGCTGCTGGCTGACTGGCTGTTTAGGAGAAGCAGTGGGACGACAACCGTCATGCTAATGTCTCTGGTAATTCAGTGTTAATGGAAATTGTCAAACATACCCTTCATGTTACTTCTTTCTTTTTAATTGGGGATAATTTATGCAAAGTAAAGGAGCAAGACCTCGTAAACTCCTCCTCCAGTCAGATGTTTGTAAATGCCTTCGTGTGCCGGTTTGTTGCTGCGTCTTATTGGTACCGCAGGGATCTGCCCAGCTCTCTGCGAGGCCTTCCCCAAACCTCAGTGTAAGGCTTAAATTGGGCTCTAAAATCCATCCACCATTCCCTATCAGTGAGCATTGTATAACCCGTCTGAGGTTGGGGTCCTTGCCAGTGATCTTTTATTCTATCAGGAAGTGAAACCAGAACACGCTAACAAAAGCAATTCTTAATCTGTCTTGTGAGACGCTGCTGTAGGAAGCACAAATTTAGCTCAGGAAAGTACAAATACTGCACATAACTTTCCTACACTGAACATGACACATCATTTTTCTTCTAGTTGATGCTACGATTACAAAGAAACATGATGTTGAGTTTTTAAAAAATCTTAAAGTGATTGAGTAATCTTACGATTTTTTCTTAATCAAATAGAAATCTTGACATAATTTGTTATGAAATATTCTCGGCTTACCCTCTACAAAACATCCTCCATGGCCTCATAAAGAGTAAGGAACTAGAAAACACAGATGAATAATGCATTCATTCGGTCGACGCACTGCTAGTGTGTGAAAAACACAAAAAGCCCAAGATGACGCGCTCTGTAGTATCAAAAGACTGAATGCAGATCTTATTCCCAACCTTGTACAGCTGCTTTGTATTTAAATTAATAAGCAAGTCAGGTAGAAAAAGATTTTTTTGAGGGCCATTAATTTTTTTAGTAGTCTATGTAAGCCCCTGTTCCAGTAATAATGGGAAGTTCAAAGGTCAAGAGGCAGAAAACAGACACAAGCATCAGCGTCTGCTGACAATGACCACCAAGGACAAACGTTTTACATTTGAGTTCAAAGCAGGGGAATAGTAGAGGCACGGAGCTGTGCAAGACTAGTGCTTGTGCTGGAAGAAAAATACTGATGCAGCAGTGACTATAAACAGATGGAGGATAATTCATGAAGGAAGACGCGTGAAGTGACTGCTGCGGTGAAGATTACACTAAAAATGATGGATGGAAGAAGTGTGTACTGGAGGCTGAAGATTAGGGGCTGGGCTTTTGCGTTCTTTGCTTTTCAAATGTGTGTTGGTTGCAAATATGATGGACAGCAGAAGAAACTGCATAGTGTGTGTGTGTGTGTGTTTGTGTCTGTGTGAGAGAGAGAGTCAGCGGTGTCACTTCCTCTTCCTGTGAAACAGGCGGCTTGGTATCAAGGATGAGATGAACTATGTAATCCAAACATCCTCCGTCTTTCTCTTCTTCTATCTCCCGCTGGCTCTCACATCATGCTTTCTTCTATAAGTGCATGTGTTGTCACCCACGAGTCTTTGTTTCTGTGCGTGAGTCTGTGTGTGTGTGTGTGTGTGTGCGGATGGGGCGGACTGTGCACAGAAATAGATCATGTAAAGCAGAGATTACTATCTGCACCTCAAAGCATAAACGTGTGGGCCTTTAAACTTCATACTGTGTCATTTCTGCACACACGAGGTTACGCACTCATGCACGCAAACACGCAGCAGAAGACATGCACAGGATGTGCGTCAGTGCTTGCACAGGGTGCACTCAAAAATGCATATGATGTCTGCGTGTGCCTGTGCGTGTCAGGTGGTTTTTGAGGACATCGGAGGTGACAAATGTCAACGGCTGCACTAGACAGTTACAAGCTGTTCTGACAGCGTCTTCGTGCATGTCCGTTTTCTTGAGTGCGTGAAATTCTGTGAAGGAAACTGAATGCAAGTGGCAGGTTCTTCTGAAGGTCTAATGTTGATTCAATTAACAAGTTAACCTCTTGATATCCACCAGGTCCCCTGAGCTAAGGTTCTCCTTGGTTTAAGGAAGAAGGGCCATTGAGAGTAGAATGACATTAGCTCGGCAGTTTTTCTTTTGAGAAGCTTTAATGTGTGGGTTTTCCAAACACACACATCGGATGCACTATGAGAACCAGAGGGCAGTTTTCTCCCTTTTTAGATTTCTTCCACATTGTGCAGTAGCTTTATTTGGCAATGGCATTCTTTCCTTTGCATAATTTCTATCTGGGAATATTTTGTAAACCTAAAATTGTGTCAATTTTGAAATAATATGACTTTTACAGATTGGCCTTTTTTGTATTTTAGGCTGTGGGATCTATGTTGCAACAACCCCTTGTCTCTACCTTCTTTTCTTTTAATGTCCAGCATCTGCAAATACAGATTTTCAGTGATAAAAATGATAAAAACAAATGAATGAGGAAATCAAATTAATTCAGGGATAACAGAGGATGGTATAAGGTCAGTCGGCCTCATTTACTAACATACTCACATGTGCATACTCTCACACCTGTGTGTAAGTCTCAGGGTAAACAATATTCCCACCGTTTTTAGATCCAGCATCCCGTTTTAGTTTTTTACTCCGATGGAAACACTTTGGAAAGCTGTCCCCTCTCCCCCTTGGACCTCAGACATTATTATTTAATTTTCTTCACTGTCTGAAATCCTACAGATTGCAGACAGTGAGGACGACTCCCATATATGAACATACACACAGTGGAGTGAACAAAACTGGCTGCTATGTATATGTCATAAATCTGGTGATGATTTTATGTGCTAATTCGTTTTTTGTGCAGATTGTATTACTGAAAGAGGGCCAATGTTTTATTGGCAAAGCTGATGGAAATGTAACCAAAACCGGAGCAGCATTTTTCAAATTAAACAGCTGTTAATTCCATGCTAGTTTTATTAATCTACAACAAAAATAAACTTTTGTTCCTGACATTTCATGATGCCACTCACTACAGCCTGGCCCACAGGCCTGATAGAGAGCTGCAACCTACTCCATCTCTCTGTGGTGGGAAGTGGCAGAGAAGCGATTGAGAAAGTAAAGATTTTATTTTGGCTGCGTCAGAGTACAATGAATCAATGAACTTCTGCACAGATGTGAGGATGCTAAAATGCGAAGAATGAAGGCCACTGATACCAGCTCTGATAATATTAGCAACACTCTGCTACCGAGTCTGACAAGACCACACGAACAAGCGACAAGACTAAAAAGGCCACGAAAATGAGGTAAAATAATAAAAGGGAAATTTGAATTTAAAAAAAAAGAGAACCAAATGGACACCATGGTAAGCAGTGAGTTGGGAAGTAAGCAAATAAACCAGTAATGGACAGCAAACCAGTGAGAGCTTCACGTCTGTGGAGTCATTGGTCAAAGCAGACGAGGAAGTGAGAGAAACACAACCGTCCACTCGACAAAACAGTGTGCTCTGATAAAGACTGTAGAAAAAAAAGAGGCAGACAAGGAGGTGAAGAGGAAGAAGTGTATGTTCTGTTACCATGGTGACCACAGCTTGGTACAGCGGATGCAAGCTGTGCCCTTGACAGCATCGCATTGGAGAGCGAGTCTGATACACACACACACACACACACACTTGTAGAGGGCAGAGTGACTATCATGTGTGCTGTGTCAGAATGAGTGGTCGCCCTTCTGATGCGTGTGTGCGCTCATCAATGTCCGTGTGTGTGTGTGTGTGTGTGTGTGCAGGTCATGAGTGAGATAACAGAGCGATGAATTTGAATAGCATTAGTGGGATATGAATATTGCCGAGACAACAGCAGTTAGTTTGGTTCCCATTTCCTCCATGTAACCAGAAGTCCACTGGCCTCTTTGTTTGTGCATTCAAATGGCATGGAAAGCAGTGTGTGTGTGTGTGTGTGTGTGTGTGTGTGTGTGTGTGTGCGTGTGTGTGTGTGTGTGTGAGAGAGAGGGACAGAGAGAAATAGAGAGAGAGAGAGAGAAATAGAGAGAGAGGGAGAGTAATAGTGGTGCGTCTGAGTAAAGTGCGGTACAATAAAGAGCTTCAGTTTCGCTTCCGCATCGTTCCTCATGCAAATGACAGCTTTGTTACTTTTGCAGCCTGCACATTTCCTGTACATGCATCTATGTGTGTGTGTGTGTGTGTGTGTGTGTGTGAGTCAGAGAAAGAGAAACTATACCCATCAAATTTATTCATGCATATCTGCATATATTATTCTATCCATGTGGTTTACACTATTTCACCATCTTTCAGTCTTCATTTCACCTCCGTTGCCAGTTTGGACAGGCGGTTGCCAGCACTGCACAGGTTTAGCGTTTTCCTTCATATTTATTTACAGATACTGCTCTCAGGCTTTTGCCATCTTGCAGCCCGTCCTTTGAATGGGGTGACGTCTGCTGCTCCACTCTGTATGCGCCGAAGAACTGAAAAAGTTCTGCTTTATCCCACCCACGCTGCTGCTACCCAATCAAATCATGTTATAACGATATGCTTATACATATATGCAGTCACCGGCCACGTTTACAATCTGAAAGCATCTTCCTCTAAACAGAACATGAGTCATTTGTCCATTCACAAAGGTAACCTTGAGCGTGTTTCAGCAGTGAAAACCCCGTCAGGGACGACTCCTTTTCCTTTGCCGCCGAGTCGGAGCATCACTCGTGGCCTGCAGGGTGACGTGGAGACTGCTCCGCTCAAGAGGTGTTCAGATAAAATAACAGGATGTTTGTGGGAGGAAGAGCTGGAGTGATGAATGAAGAGAGGACAAGGTCAAGAGGGAGGGAGGAGGGTTTGTAATTAGGCGTCCCCTGCTTTCTCCACCTCGAGTCGCCTCGTGTCACTTCCAGCATCCTTTCGCTCTGCTTCCAGTTGATTTTTTGTAATCTTTCATTTTCCTTTTTATCTCAGTCTCTTTTCTTTCTTACCTTCAGCCAAATTTCTTTTTTCTTTTCTCCTGCTATCCATTAAATTTCTCTTATCCTTATTCTTCCATCTTTCCCTTGCTCTGTCCTCAGTTTTCTCTTTAGCCCCATCCCTTCTCCTTCAGTTCCTCACTATACTGCCCTTCTATCTTTCTAAGCCTTTTCTATATCTTTGCCTTTCTTTATCTCTCCACCTGGTTACTTTTTTCTCCTTTTTTGTTCCTTGGTCCAAAATGTTTATAATGTTCTACAATTCCCACATTTGTCACTCCTCCCTTCTGTCTTCCTCTGCTCTTGCAATCCTTTCCTCCATCCCCCTGCTCTTCCTCTTTGCTCCTCTCCCCCCTCCTTTCATCTTTTCATCCCTCTATGATCTCCTCTGCCAGGGAGGAACAGGTGGCTCGCCTCTGCTGTGCCACTTGGTGGCTTCCTGCCTGAAACACAGAGAGCAATAGAGAGATTGTGGCCCATGTCAGTGCACTGCCTCTCCGGCTTATAACATGTGACGGACGGAAGGAGGAGGAGCGGGAGGAAATGGAAGAGGAGGAGTAGGAGGGGTCCGTCTGAAGGCTGTGATTTCGGAGACTGAGGGAGAGAAAGCGAGCAGCAGGTGCTTCAGTGTGAAGCACTTGTAGAGGCGCACCCATGCACTTAGAGATAAGAGCTACGGAGATACTTCTGTGCCCACACCAGCATGACATCATTTCCTGTCCTCACACTGTAACTCGGCACACTAAAGACCCTGTGGTGTTTGTTTCAAACTGGTAATTTAGCTGCTCTTTAACCCAGAAAGATTAGAGAAAAGCGCAGAATAGGTCGTCTCTCTCACTTCCTTTTTTATTTTGCTTTTCAGTCCTTATTTCTTTTGCATCTCCTTATTTTGTCTTTAAGCTTCCTTTGTATGAAATTATATTGTTCAGATATAATCATTATAAATAAACCTTGGAAATGAGCAGGAGCAAGCGTATGCTTTCAAAATAACATGCTAAATCTTCTTTCCTACTATCTCTTGTCTTTCCTTTGCACTATTTTTATTCCCTTGCTTTAATCTTAATCTAATGCTGCAGTTGCTAAAATTGACATATTCTGTAAAAGTGAAGGGATTGAGGTTGTCCCCGTAGCTGCTAGGATTAGCTGCTGCTGTAGTAGCTAGCCATCTCCATATGCATGGCATTAAGACCGATTAGCTCCACGCTAGCTCACTCACTCACTCTCAGAGTATTAAAGCTTAAAAGCTAGCACAGCTGGCTAGCACCTCTCGCACCTCTCGCACGTCAAGCGATGGGGGATTAGCACATGCTAACGATGGTTAGCTCTCTGGCAGGCTAAGAATTAGTGCTTCAAAGACCAAGTAAATCTGCCACGACCTGAAAATATGCTCCAGCCGAATGTTTTTGATGTCTTCAAACCATTCATAAGTGTTTAACTATAGAGATATGTATGTGTTATATGTATAATTCCTGGTTAAGACTTGGTAAAACAAGTTTCCCTTTTTCACAGCTTAAAATGCCAATGAGCAAGGCACCACTTGAAGTAATAACAAAAGAAAGAAAAGGAAAAAACAAACCAAAAAAAGGCTCAAATAAGTTTTTTCTTCACAATTTAATTCCAGTGAACAGATTAAATGTTCCTCTCTAGGTTCACAAAAAAAAAACTACCCCCTTTTTTATCTCTTAAAACCCTTTCAAACCTTCACAGGATAAACTTCCATCAATGTAAAACTAAAATCAGGAACATTAGCCTCCTCAAACTTTCTCTGGATGTTATATAAAAACTATCCAACCCACTAAAAATCACTCATACAAGATTAAAGCTGAGCAGCAGTTTGTAACAACAGTTACTGTGGTTTCCTGCGGCGGCATAGAATATCATCAATAGTCCCCGTACCAAGCTTAAATGTAGCATTGGCTATTTATTTCCAAAGAGTAAACAGGCTAGATATAATGTTAACAAAGAAAGCATTTCCATGCACATTCACACTAATAGTAGCAGAGCTACCACACATGGCCTGCTTACAGGGGATTTATGATTCAGCAGGAAAGTTTCGCCGTAGCAAAGTCATAACCTGACGTCTACTTCCTCAGAAATGTACCATGTCAGGCCTACTATTGAGATTGGCCTGTTTAATACTGTTAATTCCTCTGGTGCATTTCTGACGACCTTTTTTAGTTAACTTCTTTAACTTCCCCCATGAAGACAACATCTGATGACCTCCCTGCTACCCTTAATGATGAACTACGTATATATCAATAAAGACGTAGTCTGACAACCTTCTAAACCATCTCTGGCTTTTTTGGGAGTAGCTGTGCAGGGAGAGACCTCCCTTGTTAAAATCAGATCCAAACCTGATCATTTTGTTCTATAAACAGGCCTGAAATATGACAGAAATGAAACAGAATGAAAGCTATATGTGGATATCTATATGTCTTTACATGTCTAAAATGATAATCAACATTGGCCTTTAACACTATCCCAGCTAAAGATGAAATATTGGCACAATGCGATAGAGAAATATTCTGGGAGGTCTTGACTGATTAGTAATTCATGTGTTACTGTTGAGTTTAAAACAGTGGAGGGGAAAGTGTTAATTGGTCTATATTCAGATTATATTCACATGCATACAGTGCATGAAGGACAGCCACACGCGTTAATAGATTCTAGACCCCCGTGTCAATAGATATATACCTTTTGACACGAGTATTTATAACACGACATCACAGTTAACACTGTCATGTGGAGATTTTCTCGTCTAGTTAGCACTTCCTGTGTTTTGCTATGTTTTAGACAACCAGTAGCTTATTGAGATAATAAAAGATGCAATTTAGTGACTCACACACACCTTGCTAATCCCAGTGCAGTGGGTCTGAGTGCAAGAATTATAAGTCAAAATATGAAATCCAATTCCAAAACCCTGAACACACCACAGCATCATCAAGTAAAATGTTGTAAACAGGCGTTTGTTGCCGTGATGTTCAGGAATAAATGATGAACTCTTTCTCATTTATATGGTGATGACTTTCTTTTCATTTTAGAGCAAAGTGCAACATTTTTATTTGGTTAGTTTTTCATAGCATGGCGTCATAGCGCACGCTGTGGAGTAACTGGGCATTGACTGAGCCCCGTGATGGTCTCGTGACCCGTCCAGCTGGGAGAGGTCCACCCTGTCGGTCACGCTAAGTTAGATAAGCGGTTATGGGTATGGATGGATGGATGGACATGGCACGACAGCTAAATTTAAATGTTCCTTCTAGTGTGCACACTACTCATTACTAAATAAGTCCACATGGTCTGTGTCTAACCTTTCCTCACTAAGGTTTAAGTTCTAAAAAAAGTAGGAATATTTTGCATATGTTTATGCAAAATTGTCACATCCTATTACCGCCAATGCAGTACAGAGCCCTCCACTTTACCACAAACTCCCAGACTGTGCTTTTGTCCGCCTGCCTTTATAAATGATCCTCCGGTACAAAGAGTACACACCCCCATCTGACATCTGAAAACTGCAAATTTCCCTTTCCCGACTAAAGTTTTGTGCAAACTTCTACAGCAAATTTAGCTAAAACGCGTCAGATTTCTCGAATAAACAAAAGCTTCTTCTTTTCATCTTCTCCCCTCTTGTTGTCCAGCTCCCTTTCGTCTTTTATCACTGTGAGTGGCTCGCTCCCTGTTTTTCCACAGCATATCCATCCCTCCATCCAGGCGTCCCCCTTCTTTCAACCACTCAGTCCTCTTGCCTTCTGTTTCATCCTTCACTCACTCTGATCCCAGTCTATCCCCCCTCCTCCTCTGCCGCCTCCTCCTCCGCCTCTTCAAAGCTCTGTCTATCTGTCTCTGGATGCAATCCTCTCCTCCCTTTCATCCCCCTTTCCTCTCCTCTCCTCCCCACTCTCTTCTCATCTCCTCTCCTCTGTTCTTGTCCTGTCTCAACTCGTTGCTCTCCTGTTTGTCTCCCCTGTGATGTGCTCCTCTCCCCTTTCTTCCTCCATTCCTCCTCCTCTCTTGATTTCTCCTTTTCTGCCTCCCTCATCTCCTGTTTCCCCCCCCCTTCCTTCTCTCTTTCCTTCCAGCTTCTTTCCCTTTAATCTGCTCTCTTTCCCCTCGCGTCTCCTCTTGTTCATTCTCTAACTAACTTTTCCTCCCTTGTCCTTTCTTTTCCTCTTTTCCCTCAGCTCCTCTTTCATCCTAATGCACCAACAGAAACCCAAAAATCCAAAACAGATCCTCCTTTTTCTTTTCGGCTGTCAGTGGTAAGGTCTCTCTCCAGGCTCTCTCTTCAGTTTCAGGCTTTTAAGTGACGAGGCACGAGGCGAAATTAAAAGACGCTCAGATATCTCCACTGTTAGTTTTGAACGTATCTGTGCCTAATGTGTTTTCCACACTCAGACGCACAAACGGTGTCAGTGACAGGATTTGTCTGACAGCTGGGTGATATTAGACCTCTCTCTGAACTTAAACTACATAGGATGATCAGAAGCAGCCGTCAGCCGTTTTGTGTGTGTGCATGCATGCGTGCAATTTTGCGTTAGACTACCTTAGTGTCATCGGTAAAATTTGTCCTTCATCTCTCTAATTCCCACTGGATATTAAACACAGAGACATTCAGCTGAGGGCCTGAAATATCTATGCAAATATGTTCAGATAAGTCCTGTTTTTAAAAAAAATAAAAAATAAATATGGTGATGTTCCTACAGAAAGTGTGATTGTTGAAATGAAAGCAAAGCACATTATGAGGAAGTATTAGAGTTATGGGTTATTTTGAGGTGTTTCACTGCAGAAACGCAACATTAAGCTAAGCTGTGTCAAGAAGAAGAAGAAGAAGAAGAAGAGGTGATTTATTTTCATTTAGGACCTTTAAGTCAGTTTGATATCATAATATTTCTCCTGATTAAGATAGTTAAACATGTAAGTAATAAAAAGAAAGTGCGACACAGTCAAAATCAAAAATGAAAGAACCACAGTAAATAAACCAAAAATTGAATCTTTCAGTCATGGATACAGCACATCTTTCTGATCCTGTAACTGTAGAGCCTCAAACAGAATGCTGGACAAACAACGGTGAGGTAGTCAGTTGAGGAAAAACAACACAAAGCCATGAATAATTAACTAAGGCTAATAATA
The DNA here is from genome assembly GCA_015108515.1 of Hemichromis elongatus. Taxonomy (NCBI): domain Eukaryota; kingdom Metazoa; phylum Chordata; class Actinopteri; order Cichliformes; family Cichlidae; genus Hemichromis; species Hemichromis elongatus. The sequence continues at coordinate 9,023 of VUQR01023986.1, read as the reverse complement.
TAATGTGAAATCGTAGACTACTGAATCTAATAGAAATGGAGGCACAGTACATTTTTGTGTGTTGCTGGTGCTCACTTAGTACATGTTAAATAGCAGCACAAACCAGGAAACGATGTGATGTACTAATGTGGGAAGGTGCCATAATGTAAGTTCACAAACTGGACTAGTGTACTCACCAGGCTGAACCCCCTTTTGCCATCAGACCCACCTCAATGCTTTGTTACTCGACAAGGATTTGGTCCATATACAACCGGACCGAAATGATAGCATCACAGATTTTTCGTCTGTATCCGTGACTCCAGTTTCCCGCTCCGTCTCATCTTAAAGTTGCTCTATTGGATTGGGATCTTGTTACTGCGGAGGCCGTTTGAGTACAGCAAGCTCATTTTCATGGTCAAAAACCCAGTTTGAGATGATTCGAGCTTTGTGGCATAAGAAGACAGATATGGTTGTTAACAACACTCAGGCTGAAGCATTTAAAAGGAGCCCAAATATATTCAAACCAAAGATTCTCCACATCGTTACACCACCACCGTGACTTGGATCGATGTTTTCTTGCCGTTTACACCAAATTTTGACCCTACCGTCCGATTGTTGTGGCAGAAACTGATTTGCCTTCCTATCAGCTCGAAGGAGCTTCCTCGTTATTTTCACTTTTTCGGGCCGTTCTCTGTGAAGATGGTGCAGGAAAATCGAGTAGTTGGGCAGTTTGTGAAATACTCAACCCGGTTGGTCTGCCACCAACGGCCGTTCCACTTCCAAGGTCACTTAAATCACCGTTTCTTCCTCATTCTGATGCTCGGTTTGGACTTCTGCAGGTCGCCTTGACCGTGTCTATATGCCCGAGTTATTGAGCTGCTGCCATTTGTTGCCATTTGGCTTTTTTATTTGTTGAGGATTCAGGAAAATAACCAGATGAATGTACCCTGACGTGTTGCAGAAATGGATGCAAATACTCTCAAAGACAGAAAAAATCATGCACATTAACACATGTTTTATTCCTCCATTAATACGCGCGTACACCCTGACATGCACATATAAAGGCACATACAGGGACGAAGTTGCTGCTCATGAACCCAGTCACACTCCCAGTCACTGTTTCTGGCCTCCTCAACAAACCAAACACTGTAATTTATCTCCATCTCTCTCTCAGGCCGACCTCAGGCCGTTAAAGGTTTCCAGTTGGGTTTGTGGCGGGCAGAAATGTCAGAGCTGTGGATTCCAGCGGCGGGCAGAGAGGCTGCTACAGTATGTGGCGGGAGACTGCGATGCTGTAAGTGTTTTTGTCTGTGTGTGTGTGTGTGGTGATGCTTTTCTTAGGCGGTGTCAGTGTGTGTTGAAAGGAAGGCTGCTTGATGATCTGAGCTGAAGGATTCTGGAGAAACTGGAGGCTTCCCACCTGCCCTGCAAACCACTTCAGCGCACAACAACAAATATTCCAAAGTTGTTTTTTGTCCCATGACTCCACGCTTCCTGCTCTTTCCCGAGAGTCAAAAACAACCAAGTTTCTACGTGCAGTTTGTCCAGTTTGAGTGAGTCTTCAGGTTTAGTCTGACCTGCACTTGAGGGAAAGTGGAGACGTATAAAATAACCCCCTCTGATGGCATGTGTCCACAACGAAAGAATAGACTTTGTTTGGAGAGCGTTTTGTTTAGAGGAGCAGGTTGGCTCTCAAACAGTAGGTTAGGAAATTACTGGAAAGCAGTCAGGTGCATGTATTTGACAAAACGTGAAAAAATATTGGAAGATTGTCGGAAAACAGTTATTTTGTTCTGCATCTTTAAATCTCCAACTTTGTGCCGAATTCGTCTTTTCTCGCCTCTTATCTCCACTGCGATCATTTTTCGTCTCTACATCTTCCCTCCGCTCCTTTCTTCCTGTTTCTCAGATGCTGCTCAGGGCCAGAGGAGTTATATTTAGCTCCGCTCTCCTCCTCCTCCTCCTTTCTGCCCTCCGTTTCTGTGTTTTGCCCCTGCAATGATGGCTTCATTAGCCATAGACCTCAGCATGAAAACACACAGACACACACACACACACACACACACATGCTATGCTGGGGTAGAGAAGGGGATAGAGTCTGTTACATAAGAGGCTCTCTTATATAATTTGATGCATATTTGATGCTGAATGGTGCAATGGCAATGCAGAAAGCAGCGAGCGTGTGTCTTTGTGTGTTTGTGTGTGTGTGAGTGGGTGTGTATGTAAGGTAAGCCAGATTTTTGCAGTGTGGCCTCCCCTTGCCCTCCCTGAGTTGTTACGTCACAGGAAGAGCTAAAGGTGAACGGGCAGTCAGAACTAACTGACTGTGTGTGTGCGTGAAAGTCTATTACAGCTCGGTATCAAAGCACTGTTTTGATACTGATATATACTGATATATATATATATATATATATATATATATATATATATATATATATATATATATATATATATTAATAGATTATTCT
>VUQR01023983.1:5529-30142 GCA_015108515.1 Hemichromis elongatus | reverse complement strand
CCTTCAGGGTTTGCCATTCCTGACATACATGGAAACAGTTAAAATGAATACCTTATCATGACCGGATACCATAGCTGTATATCATTATCATAACCAACTGTACAATGACAGTCCCTTCTATGTATATGTGTGTGTATATGTATATGTATGTATATATATGTATGTATATAATTATTATTATCATTATCATTATATATGTATATATTTTCTTTTATTATTATTATTTTTTTTATTTATTTTTTTTTGTGTTCTGTAGGGGTTTCTTTGGTTTGTTGACAGTCCCTTGTTGTCCTTTTATATCTCTGTTATCTTTAGGGGTATGGCAAAAACTGAACAGCAAACTATTGTATATTCAAAGTTTTGTCATTGACATCCTGCTGTGACTGAAAATAAAATTAAAAAAAAGAGAAAAGAAATACAGTACAGTGCAACAACAGAGAATAATGTCGATCACAGTAGGTGACAAGTGGCTCCAACCTTAGTCTGTTGATGTTTTCTCTATTCCTCCCACTTTTGGACCTATATACCGTAGCTGTCTAAGGAGCCAAACTAAATCAAACAGGTGATTATATGAAACATTTTACTGTTTCTATCAACTGCAACAAAACCACCTGCTTAATCGATGAACTCCAGCAAGACTTTAAATGAGCCTAAAGCAGGATTGGGCTGGTGCCAAATTGTGGAACAAAATTACAAATCATGACCACAAAAGATTAAATGGATGTCTTGATGAGACCAGATTCAGCATAAGTGCAGTGTGTCTCCTTCCTCCTCTGGAGTGTCACACTTTTACACCATCATCAAAAAAGCTATTTTAATTAATGCATAAAAATAAAATCCTATGGACATAGATCTGTCCATAGGATCCAGTCCCGTGTGATCCTGATTTAAAATGGATAAATGACATGATGGGAGGATGGATGGAAATAATAAAATATTGGAAGAAGTGCAGTAAAAAAAGGTTTACCTATACTGTTTGTTTATATACCTTCCAAGAGGTAACTGTTGCCTCACTCATCTTATAAATCCTCCTTTTTTAAACAATTTTCCTGGACCTACTGCAATTGGTGCAGAAAACTTCAAAACATAAGAAAAACACTTTTATACAACAAAAGCATGTTTTCTTTGAAGACAGCATCATTTCCCCCCTTCCATTTCACTCTTTTGTGTCAGTTCCTTGTACCTTTGTCCCTCTTCTACCGAGAGTATAAATGACTTGATTTGCAAACTGTGCTCTTGTGGATTTTATAAGAGTTTGACTCTCTGTAAAAGGTTTTTGCTATATTGGCATATCAACAAGGTCAAAAGACAGGCTTCACTTTAATTTTTGGATGCCATTTAAAGGAAATTGCATTATTTGGGTAAGACTTAAGAAAGGTTGGTTGGCAGGGTGGTGTGTTGGTTAGCAATATGGCCTCACAGCAAGAAGGTCCTGGGCCTAAATCCACTGATTGGCTGGGTCAGCAAAGCCTGCGTGCCAGGCCATTTGGCGTGAATTTGAGCGTGAATAGTTGTCTCTCTGTGTTAGCCCTGCAGCAGTCTGGTGACTTTCCCCTGCACCATGACACCAGGGGCAGTCTCTACTCTTGAATCAGCTGAGCATAAAAAAAAAAAGATAGATAATTGAACTGAATTAACCAATTAATCTCTCTCAAAATACTATATGTTTTAAGAGTTATTTGTTTTACTTTAATACTAAGTAGTATGTTATTAGCTCTTGCTCGTATTTTCACTTTTCAATCTATTTCATTAGCTCTGTATAACATAATCTGTTGAACCTCACATTCTGAAATGAGTGATGTTGTTTTATAACAGTTACCTGCATTCAAGTTAAATTGCTTCTTTTGTCTTTTCAATTCTTTTGCCTCGTGGTTCAGCTTCCTCTCACACACATTTGTATTCTATCAGTTTTTTATTTGTGTATTTCAGACTTCCTTTAAAACCAGATGCTGCACCTCAAGGTGCTATCCTGTCAATAAATTCAGTTTCAATCTCTTCATCGTCTGTAGCTGTCCGATTCTGGTTAGTTCCTCCTTAATGTTTTCACTCATTGTAATTTTTATTATACATTTCTGTCTGATATCCTCCATCCTATTTTGCATTGCGGTTCTTTTTTTTTTCCATCTCACTCCCTAAAATTCTGTTCATCTGACATCTCCTCTCATCCAAGGTGACTTGTAGAGAGTAGTCCCTCTGTTGCGTACAGAGAAAACAAGGGAGCACACCTGGCTGAGACTCTAATGCACTCAACGGAAATATTTGCAAAGCAACAGATTACATGATTAGAGCTCCTCTAAGGCACAGTGGTAGCTTTGTTTGAAGAATCAGAAACATGATACAGCTTCATCTCTGGAGTAACAGAGACAAACTGAGACTCAAAAGAGGAGTAAATACTAAATGGTCTGTTGGAGTTTCATTTTTTTTGTATAAAATTCTCTCTTTGTGTTACTTTTCCACTTCATCAAGAAAAGAGTGTTGAGGGAACACAAAGATACCCAATAGATTTGTCCAGTGCCAGGCTAAAATAACAGACTATCGTCATTAAAAGGATTCAAAAGATGTCGGCCATCAGGAGGGAGAAGCAGCGCCAAGCACAACAAATCTTTTTTTTTTTTTTTTTATTCTATGCCCTCTATTGTAGCTGACAACGGATTCACATCAAAAAAGAAGACCAGGATGATAGAGTTTCACTCTCTTCCCTGGAGTTTCCAAAATGTGTCCATGGCACTTGAAAAGAAAAGTGGGATTAAAAACAGGGACAAAACTACTGTTTTGGACTTGACCCATAGCTGGACCACCAGCATTGGGTTTTTTGTGTGTCTTTTTTTGGCTTTTTTGAACACAAGGCAGTATCCTAAACGCTGCAAGTTAAGTCACAACAAGCACGTATGGCTTTATAAATGCCTATAGGGATATATAGTCTACAAATGACATATCTTGTTGTCTGAACCTAGCATGAAACAACTGTAAAATGTGTTATTGCACAGAAGTGGGATTGTAGACTCGTCCCTATCAGCCACATCAAAAGTCACAAGAACTTTTTTATGTCTGAATTAAAAAAAAACTGTAAATCTGTCCTTTATTATGCAGGTAAGTATAGTTTAACTGGGTCAGATGTGGAACCTGATATTCTTTTATCTCTGAGATACCATCTGTACCTGACTAATACTGCTCACCTTAACAGTGATCACTGGAAATAATCCCTGCTCTTTTTCTAGTTTCTGTTTTCCTTGATTAAGTAACTGGGAAAGTTTTTTTCCTTTGAATCAAATCTTTCTGCTTGTGAGGCTTAAGATATTTTTTTAAAGTAAAAGAAGAGAAAACGTAACCTTAGACGTATAGTAGACAATTGGGATAAACTAGACCATTGGGATTTCTTATGATTCAGATCTCATGTATCATATGTCCTTCCATAAAAAGTGACCCTGTGGGTTGTTTGTGCAAGAAGATTGTTACAGCCTATAGTTAGATTTTATTGTTAAGTGACCTTTAGAATTCATTTAACAATGAACCAGTCGCCATAGCAAATGCAGCAATATGGCATTTATATTTAGGCTATAAAGTTCATCCAAAAGGGGCAGCTGTCCCTCACAAAGTATTCTAGTTGTTCTTGGATTACAATAGAATTATCACAGTTGTTTGCATATTTACCTTTTGGGCTCACTTAAGCTTTTTAGAACAGAATAGATGGCACAAAAACTACTGGTGGAATATTTATATATATATATAAATATATAACATTTTGAGATAATGATAGCATGTGTCATATCAGAAATATATGTAGCAGAATGCAATAATTTCCTTATCATATACATCAATTTTATAAGACAAAAAAGATGCAGAGACTCTGGAGAAATCTCTGCGTGCAAGAGACAAGGCTGATGTTTCTTGACACTGGATGCATTATGTCATGGAAATCACTTCCAGAAGTCGGGCTATGAAGAAAGTTTGATGTGCCAGGGACAAATGCAGGGTAAAGCTCTGTGATGCAAAGAAGAAGTTATATATGAACAAGATCGAAAACTGCCTCGGTCATCCCTAGCCCAAAGCTCATTTAAAATGGAATGAGGCAATGTGGAAAACTGTTCTGTCATTAGACGAGTTTAACCTTCAAACTGTTGGATGCCACACCCTTCAAAACTAAAGAGGTGAGGGTCCATCCAGCCTTTCTTGTTTTTATTAGTGCACAGTTCAACAGTGCATTTTTGATGATGTGGGGGTGCATCAGTACCTGTGAAATTGGTGGAGGTGTATAAAAGATTCGTAGCGTCTCTTCCTGTTAAACGTCTTCTGCCTCTCAGTGTGTTATGAAACCTTGCGTGTCCTATTTGACTGAGTTTTTAAAGAGTGTTTACCTTTTTTAACTGTTAGCTTCTTTGTTTTATTATTTCACTTTTCAATCCACTTGTTCTCTTTAAATCGGTGCAAACTAATGTTGTTGTTGGGGGGGTTTTTTTTGTTTTTTTTTGCAGTTTATACTTTTGATATCTGCTGTTGTTTTCACTATTGGCCATCTGTCATTGGTCAGAACTTAAGAGGAACCAGGAAACCAGACAGAGGAGACTTTTAATTGGTCCACTGAGGATACGGGCCTGTTCAAGGGAACACTCTATGGTGGAAAGCTGATTAGAAAACAGCAGGTGTTGGCACTGGCAGTGTACAAGCTCTAAAACTGAGGTTCAAGGCTTCCTTGGGGACCTTGAGAAGGCTCATGAGAAAATATGCCAAATAATGTTGTATTATTTTGTCATATTTTCCTTCATTGTGGTGAATGCAAGCAGAATTCAGAAAACTATCAGAAAAAGTCTTAATGTATCATACTACTGAGTCACTTTCCTTTTTGAGACATTGTCATACACTCCATTTACAGAACGTTTAGGTTAAGGTTTGAGCCATACAAGGCAAACAAATGTATATGCATGCAAATTGCTCAATTCTGAAAATTAAAACTCTTGTTTCACTGCATCAACTGAATGTCATCATGTGCAATGTATGTAAATTTGTTAAAATATTTCCTTTTCTGCGATGCTTTTATTTGTATTTATTTATTTTTTCACCTGTGAAAATTATATATTTGTCAAAAAATTTATGTAAAGCTATACTTTAGATCCACATTTCAGTGTTAGACTTTTTTATGTAGCTTTAATATTTTATGTTACTACTGCACTCAGTTTATGGGACCTATGGCTGTAAGTTATATCAAAAACTCAAGGCAACTCAATGAACCATTCAGAACTGGCTGCCAGCAAGAGCAATGTGACAATATCTGGACTCTTATTTCCCATCCCACATTTCTGAGAGCTATTTTACTCTGACCAATGATTTCTGTCTGTCATTTGCACCAGAAATGCCATATTTTTCGGACCATAAGGCTCACCGTATTATAAGGCCCACTGTCGATAAACGGGTCTGTTTTCATACATAAGGTGCATTAAGCGAAACAAAACAGTCAGATAAGTCAAACTTTGCTCAATTAATTCTTCTTGCTTCCTCCACATCCGTACCATGGATGCACTAATTATGAATTCTCTCACAGCTGCTCTATTCCCATGTTGTTGCAGTATATTAATGACTAACCTCGTATTGTGGATGGATTATCTCAGTTGTTTTCCTGACTGAAGTTTGGTCCGTTTACAGCATCCTAGCATGCGATTGCATTTATCCCTAACCATCAGGAACCCTCACGTTAATTTTTATCGAGTGGTAGAAAGTCAGCGTTCATCCTCCAGCTTCACTGTGTTTATGTTACTCTAACATAGCTGTGTCGCTAGCTATCACGTAGCACATCATTATATACCAGCTAGTCCAACTTCAGTAACCCTACAAACATCACTGCTGTTAAGTTGTCTGTCTTCATTTATGTTGGAAGTGATAGCAGAGCTGTACATTTTATTTTTTTCAGAAATCTCTCAGTCAGAACATGGTATATCCCCTTGTTCTATTAATGAATTTAGGAGCCAGCTTAGTTACATTTACACAGATGTATTTAGTTATACATAATCCCATTTGCATACACTTTCCTTCTGAATATTCACATTTATTTATATAATTATTAGCAGTATGGAAAAATACATTTCAGTTGGATTTTAGTAAAAAATGAAGACACAACAAATATTAATTTGAATTTCCTGGACTTCTGGCTTATCTGTGTGGAGTTTGCATGTTTCTGTTTTGATCCTTGGGTTTGCCCAGTCAGGAAACCTGGTGTGAATGCAAAATAAGAAAAAATAAAGCTTTCAAGGGTATATATGCTGTATGAATCTATGTCATATCTGAAATATCTGTCCCTGGTCATTTACATCGATTTGTAATCATTCCTCATCCTACATAAAGCTGTACCTAAGTTTGAAAACTACTGTGGTAGACAATACCTGTTTAGATCTTAAAGCAGTACAATTCTCCGAGAAAGGTATTTTACACGATTAGGTATTGCTAAGATTATCAATACCACTGATCACAGCATTTTACTACAGAAACTAGATTATATCATTGGTATTAAATGAAATCAATTTGTTCTACTATGTGCATGAGGCTACTTTGGGATGCACAAAATTTAGTCATGGAGTTTTATAGGTTTCTGTGCTACAATCAAAACGTTTTACATCAGCGTTCCCCAACCCCTGGGCCACGGACCGGTACTGGTCTGTGAGTCGTTTGGTACCGGGCCACAAAAGTTGAGGCTCAGGTGTGAATTTTATACTTTTCAGTGTTTTTAACATTAACTTGGTTTCCCTGGGTCTTTTCCTGTGTTGTAGTTGTGTGTCTTATTTTGAAATAAGTATTTACGCGTTACCATAGTGACCAGAGAGCATTGAGGCAGAGAGGAGGATGTTACTCTCAATGTTGTTGGCGCATTTCAGAAGGATGCTGCTAATAAAGAATTCACGTTTATTATAATATTTACAAAATACCACAGTTTTTGTCTTGGTTGTATCATTTTATTTTGTTGTATTTATCTGTGACACCTTAAATGCCGGTCCATGAAAATATTATCTGACATTAAACCGGTCCATGGGGCGAAAAAAGTTTGGGGACCGCTGTTTTACATATATGTTTTACATATTTATATAGTGTAATATTATTCTAGGCAAAATTAGAAACGACTGCATACATTCCTGTTGTTATGCAGAAGATACCAAACAGTCAAATATCCTAAATGTGGGCAAAAGTAAGCTTATTGCATTTAAAGTCCCTTAAAATCTTAGAAACATAAAGTCTAAAGAGATACTTTCTAGCATTACCCTGGCCTCCAGTAAGACAGCGCGGAAGGAATCTTGGAGTCAACTTTTGACAAAGATGTGTCCTTCAACACCCACAAAAAGCATATATGTTGGAGTGCTTTCTTTCATTGATGTACTGCTATTAAGCAACATCTTACATCAAAATGACTCTTGTAATTCCTTATTATCAGGCTGTTCTCCAAACTTTCTAAAAAGCCTTCACTTCATCTACATTGAGAGTCCTAATAGGAATTAAAAAGAGAAGTCATATATCTCCTGTATTGCTTTTCATCACTGGCTCCCTGTTATATACAAAATTGAATGTAAAATCTTTCTCTTCAGACACAAAGTTCTGAATGACTAGACCTCATCATATCTTAAAGACCTGTCGTATTATAGTCATATTATTGTCGTATGATTATTGTGGTTCCTAAAAGTAGAATGGGAGGCACAGCCTTCAGCTATCAGCCCCCTCTCCTGTTGAACCAACTCACATTTTTAATTCCAGAGACAGAACCTCTCTACTTTCATTGTTAGAATTAAACTTTCATTTTTAGAAGGTTTATAGTTAGTGCTGGATAAGCTTTGACCCTTAAATCTTAGTTATGCTATTAAATGGTCAGGGTTCAAGGGGAGTTCCTATGATGCCCAACATTTCTTCTCCTCTTTTTACTCCCTATGCATTTATCTGCCAGTGCTTCATGTGATAAGCAGTTTTCTTCTCCCTGCCATAGTTTGTGGTTTTCCATGTATGCTCTCCTTTTTTTCCACTTTTCTTACTCCTCAACCCCCAGTTGGTCATGGAAGACGGTGGGCTCTCTCTGATCTGGGTTCTTTTGGGGTTTTCTTGCCGTTAACAAGATTTTTTTTTTTGCATTGCTGCCAAGTTCTAGCTCATAGACGTCTGATTTTTGTGGTTCTTTCTCTAGTATTGTAGAATCGTTACCATACCATATAAAGCCCCTGGCGTCAACAGTTTTTGTGGACTGGCGCTGTGTTAATAAAACTGAATTTAATAAACTTTAACTGCAAATTCTGAATGTAGTCGCAAAAATGGCTGATGACTAACTCTGAAATCAGTGCCATATCCACAGGAACAAAGCAGTAGCAACATTACTGGCTAAATGTAGAATCGTTGTGGTTGGCAGCTGCAAAGGTGCTGAGTAGCTGGATGGCAACATTACTTTGGAACAAGCAAACTGTATTTATAAAGCAATGTATTTCCAAAGATAATTACACATTTTCATAATAAACTCTTACAAGTGCAAAATGAAAGTTTACTGAACACAATGACTAAGTAGCTTAGAGGAAAAACAAGGCGCAATAGAAGTCATCTCTTTTTAAAATGTTATGTTTTTGTCTGAATAACAATTTGGCATGCATGCAAACAACAGGATGGTCAAGTGAAGCAAAGCCAACAGAGCTCCTGTGACAATATGTTAAAATATGTATGCTACTCAAATAAACATCAGTCTCATCAAACAAAACAGATGTCACGGCTTTTGGATACGAGACTCAATTACCCCAAATCAAACAGTGTTGTCACCGAGACAGCACTGCTACGCTTCAGCCATGAATCATTATAAATAATTTGTGATTTATCCTCTGTGAAAGTAACATGATACCGACATAAAAGCAGACATATTCTCTCATGTATGTCCTCTGTCTCTCAGATGCATGCGCCTTACTAATGCTTAATAGTGTGGCATTATTCAAACGTTGTTCCATTGATAATTGAACACTGCGTGGCTCTAAATTGCATCTCGATCCAATGCGCCATGGTGAAAGACACAACTGTGAAGGTTTTTTTGGTTGTTTACTGGAAGGATAAAAATACTTGAGGCATTCAATCTATATAATCTTATTATCAACGCAAGTGAGTATTATAACAAAGGTCTACAGGGAGTAAGGTGGATCAAGCCTCTGATCCCACTATTTGCTGTTCTCTGTGATAAGACACTGACCCAAAGATTGTGGGAAAAAGCTGGTAGCAGAGGAACTGCAGCTTAATTTGATGTTAGTTTTTCGTATAGACTGAAGATGCGAGGACTTAAAGTCTTAAGTGTTCTTAGAAATGCACTCTATCACGTGCATAACAAGGGATTATAGTGGTTTATATTTGCTCAGTTTTTGTGATCACAAACTTATACTGCAGAGAGTATAAAATGTTAAATGAGATTCAGGTCAGAAGATATAGTGTAAGAAGGGTGTTTCCATTGCTTGTTCTTTTATTATGTGTCCTGAGTCTGCATTCCTTATAAAAAATGGCAGGTTTACAATCACATGTATGTTTCTACTTTCATGTCGCTGTCACAAACTGGTTTGCTTGGGCTTTTAAAACACCATTATTATAGGGGTCATCATTTAGCCACATTTTGTTATTTATTTAGTTGGCAGAACTAATGACAAGTAAATGGCACACGTGTGAGAGCTGGTATTGACTTTTTTTGTCAGACTGAGTTACGGATCTTCACTGGAGATGAGAATGGCGTCTCTGACTATGATCAAAGAGAAAACAACGTTTTTTTGTGTGAGAGCTGGCAGTGTCTCATTCCTAAAGAAGGTGCAGCAGGTCACTCGATTTTTTCCACACATTTATGGAGTTGTGCACCATTATTTTGTCTCCCAGGCTGTCAATGTGGAGCTCTGATGCATTTCAGGAAGATGGGGTGCAACTAACCCGTTATGCCCTGCCTTTTGCACAGCACATTGCAAAGGCAGGAGTTTATTAGTAGACACTTACTGGTCAATCATCACTTTGCTTACTGTGGGAAGAGTTACAGAATGTTTTGATTAGCAGGACTGTTCACAGGAATAAAAGGTGATATGAATGACTTTAAAGTAAACTTGAGAAACTCCTGTTGAGGTTGTGGTTGGTTGTTTTTTTGTTTTTTTGTTAGTGTTTTAGAAATAACCACTACAGTAAGTTCTCCCAAAATACAGATGCCACATATGCCCAATGCTCAAAGGGTTACTGGGATAATCACACTATCCCGGTCACTGACCCTCCCTGAGCCTGGTTCTGCTGGAGGTTTCTTCCTGTTAAAAGGGAGTTTTTCCTTCCCACTGTCGCAAAAGTGCTTGCTCATAGGGGGTCATTTGATTGTTGGGTTTTTTCTGTATGTATTATTGTAGCGTCTAGCTTACAATATAAAGCGCCTTGAGGCGACTGTTGTTGTGATTTGGCGCTATATAAATAAAATTGAATTGAACTAAACTGAATAATAATTAGAAATGTGAAATAAAATAGATTATGTTAATAATTATTGTTAAACTTAAAAAAGGATCTATCTATATGTTTTTTAAATGGCAAAAATATATTTTTTGAGTGTATATTATTGTCAGCCATACATTGAAACCACATGCTGCTGAAGCCTTTTGTGTCTATCCCATGGAGAAGCATCAACTGACTCACTAAAATCTCAAATGTTCAGAGTAAATGACAAGTTTAACTATAGAAAAATGTTCATTCTTTCTCCAATTTCTCACTCCATTGCCCTTCTCTTTCTCTCTTTTCCTTTTTTCTTTTCCCTCTTGCATTCTAACAGCTCCCTCTCCACCAGCACACTGCAATCTGTCAGTCATGTGTAGCCTCTGTCAAGTTTTCAGCTAAGACCCGGGTAATCCTGCCATCGCCGAGGCTGTTAACTGGCTAATTACGGAATATATTGGCCGTCACAGCCCCCTAATCCTCCACTCTCATTCACTTTTGCCCATTAAGGATCCTGGGGGATTACTGTAACAATCACACCTCCTTCTTTCTTTGATGGTATACGGGGATTAATATGAAAATATAAAGTGTGTTCTGCCGAAACGATGGCAGCACTGTCATGAGAGGCGAGAAAAAGAACGGGTATACTAAAGAAGATGTGCAGTCTAACAGAGGTGTTGTCATATATGTAAATGAACCACTAAATAAATAATAAAGTATGGCACTGAGAAGAAGATCATTGCTTTTTTGGGGGGTTTGGGGAGGTTGATGGACAAGACGTGCTGCGTGAATAAAGCCTCCATAAAGCCTCTGTTGGCATGGTGGCTGGTAGGAGCTGTGGTAAGAAGGTAAATGCTGCTTGTTGTAGCAGCGACCTAAGGATGGCTGGTGGATGTCAGTGGTAAAGGTAACTGTCAGGTTGAATATAGCAAAGCCTGATGACTACAGAGAGGCCTTACCAAGTACGCTGTCAGAGATTGATAAGGTTGTTAAACAGCTCCCCTGTGGCAGTGTGCCAGGTTTGGTTGAGATTTGCCCCGAGAAGTTAAAGGCTCTGAACATTGTACGGCTGTCTTGGTTGACACGCTTTTGTAATGTGTGATAGATGTTAGGGACAGTGCCTGTGGAGGGGCAGACTGAGGTTGGAGTTACCATTTCTAAAAAGAAGGTCAAAGGTCTTTAATTACTGGGATGTCACACTCTTCACCCTCTCTGAGAAAGTATTCCAGGGTGGTAAAGACAGCACCTCTGAGGCCGTTGTTTCCTACAGTGGTTTAGTCCTTTAGGGTTAGAGATAATGCCCCAAGCAATGGAGTTTAAGTATCTCAGGATCTTGTTTACAAGTGATGGGTAGATGGAATGTGAGATGTCGAAAGAGAGCTAAGCTAGAGAGAAAAGACTGACACTCAGTCGATTTCTTATCATCAGAAGATCTGCATATTGGCCAAGAGAATGATGATGATGCAAACAAGCTTCACAAGTTTCCTTTATAGGGTGGCTGACTCTGACCCTAGAAATAGCGAAAAGTATGCGGACATCCAAAGTAGCGTGGAGTAGAGCCACTGCTTTCTGTGGCAGAAAGAGGAATGATGGGATTTAGACATAGAATCAGGGCACCCGATCAGTTTTAGACAGTGGTATGAATTGTAGATGGAACTGAACGGATTAAGTGACAATCCATCTAACAATCCTTTGTCTTGTCCTCCAAGTGCAGTTATTTTCCTTTTGAAACAATTAGTTAAAGTAGTTAAACTGCTTTGGAATGACTAGTTAAAGAATGATTCGACTTATTTCCACATTATTTCTTCATGTATTTATTTTTCTTATACATTATAATTTTATTCAATTTTGCATGTAAGGATGTGGCAACATTTCTGCAGCTGTAGTCTTTTGTGTAAGAGGCCCAAGATACTTTATTTAAATGTTTGTTTGTTTTTTAAACTATATTTACACGCATGGTTAACAAAAAAATCTAGGAAGAATGACGAACATGAAAAACAACTTTTGGTCTGTGCATTAACAGTGGTGTGAGCCAGTAATATTTGCAAGTAAAATGTCAGTGTAATTCTCTTGGTCCTCCATTCTCCAGTTTTGTTACCAGATGGTATTTAGTTCTTGCCATGTTCCATGGAAGCTATTTTCTGTGGCAGTTGTGTGCCCTGTTTGTTCCTTTTGATTGTAGTCAGCAGCAATATGACTTTTGCTGAATATATATATATTTGACACTGAATTATAATTGATTACATATTTGATTTCTGTGGATACAGTATGAAGACTATTGAGGAAACTTGTAAGCCAAACAGTTTAAACTATTAGGACACCTTACACAGATATCAGGGTGTAATTGATATATGTATGAATTTAAATAATGAATCTTAGCTGACAAGACATTAGATTGATATTTGACACAACATTGTTGATTATTGTCTTGATTTACCATACACAGAAAATTTCACTAATTGCAGTGTGTAGTCCAACTACAACCTCTGACAGTATCTTTTCTTTTACAGACGTTTTTGGATATTTCCATGAAAGGCAAATGGCAAAATTCTGTGATGATCTTGGGGATCAAACGCTTTGGACTTTTTAATTCTTGTTTATTATAATGTTCTCCATTTGGCTTTAGTTTGTTTATTTAAGACATTTTGGAAACTTTATTAGTACATCAGGTAAGAAAACTGCATGTTCAAAGGTATAGACAAGCTGTCAAATAAGGAAAAGTCGGTAGTATAGCCAATCAGAAGTTAACAACTATAAATATTAGTTGAGTTCTTGTGGTTCTCTGAGCTTTGTTTCTTGGGTGGTTTTAGTAGGTATACCTCAGTAGAGAAAGAAGTGTGAAGGACACTTGATCCATTTAACAAATATTGCGCCACCATTTGGAATGATGAAATATGGTCCAGTGAGTTTGTATTCATTTTGTTGATTCTGGAAATCCTGTAAGCCTTTATTTCTTCTCTTGCTTCTGTCAGTTTGCCAATTCTGTTGGCAGACATACATGCCAAGGCCATAACAGGACCACCCCCACCAGGGACGGACTGGGACTAAAAAACAGCCCTGGACTTTGACTTGGCCCGGCCCAAAATAATTGGCGTGGGGCAACTCGGCAACAATAATTCTTGGCATGAGTGTTATATGTCGGTTAGTCTGTGACATTTAGAGGCTTCAGCATCTAATGCCCACAATTTGTTTTCTCTTGCCTTCTCAGCCCCATCCTTTTCTTTCCTTTTTTACTTGCAGCCACGTTTTGCATAGTTTCTTTCCACCATCTTTGCCTCCTACTACACTTCCTCTTCTCCTTGCCTGGCAGTCACAGCCAATGCAGCTGGCATCCAACTTAGAGGTGCAGTGCTGCCCCCTAGAGTACTGGAGTGTGAAAGAGATTAGTGAGGGAAAAAACAGGTGTTGAAAGCATGTGTGGAGAGTGGTGGGCCGGCCCGCCGGCCTTCCTGGAGTACCGACCGTTCTGTGATTCTCCAGAATCCACAGATGCCCAGTCCACCCCTGATCCCCCACCATGCTTGAGAAGTGAGGTGAGTTATTTTGGGTTTTACACTGTCCCCTTTTCTCCAGATTTTCAAGTATATTTAACTTGAACTTAATTTGCTGAAAATGCAGCTTCTGTCTGGTCTGGACTCATCTGTCATTGTCAAGTCTGCATTCACCGCACGTATGTTACACTTAAGTTCAGATTAACAATGTAGATGAAACATGAATTTAAAGTGATTTCACTAGTGCTTGTATTCCCCTTAACTTTCTCAATAAGTTGGATGAACTTTTTTTCAAAAGTTAATATTCATTGTGACAAAATGGGACAGGGAGATGGAACAGAAAGTAAAAAAGGACAAAGACATCACAGCACTAACTGATATGAGGCACATTAAAGCACAGCTCCTCTGCCTCCTGGCAACACACCGCAGGAAGAAGGGAACAAAAGAGATGAACAGTGGGAAAAAGGAGAGGGAAAATGATAAGCCAGCATATCTTTTATTATTTCACAGGTTGAAGAGTTTGGTTATCACATTTTGTTGCCTCCTCTTCCACCCTCCTCTGCTCCTCTCCCATTTTTTTCTCTTTTTTGTATACACACTTGTATGCTTTCAGGTTTTCACTCACCCCATTTTTTTTCTCAGCTAGCTCTCTCTCTTATCGACACCTGCACACTGTCTTGGCTTTTTTGCATTTTCCTCTCTGCTTCATTTGAGCCACCCTTCCCTGCAGTGATGCTACTCACCACCCGCATCGCACCTGTAATCACAGTGAACGACATATTGTGTTGCGTTTGTTAACAAGTAGTTGTTTGAATTCTGAAACACTGGGAGGTTGATCTGTGTCTCCCTGCAGCATAATGCTTTAACCTGATACATGAGAAGATAACAGCTCTTGGGCTTGTTAGCCATTTCTTACTTGTTCAGTGTCACAACAAGAATGTGCACAAACACACACTCACAGACACACACTGCAAGACATTTTATCTCTAATTTCTACATCACACCCCTTTGTTCTTTCATCTGACATATTAGTTTCTGATTATCCACCTCAGTTCAGTCACAGTCTGCAGAGACACCAAGACGAAGACACTTTATCATCACCTCTGTTCTTTTTCTTAACATTGTAAAAAGTAATCTTATGGACGATTTGCTTTTTTTAATCCAGCTTGTTTCAGAAAAAGTAATTTGTGTCTTGTATAAGGATGCACAAGTGTGCTCTATTTGATGTCAGTAAAAGCATTCAGCCTGTGGTACTATTTTTCTTGCCTTGAGGATCGTGCAGTGACCCAAATCAACTGGCTTTGTTATTAATTGAGCCTTTTATTCTTTACTGATTCAATTTATATTTTGTAAACCTTCTTCAACTGCATTACCAGTGCAGTAACATATATAATATGAGAAAAGGAAAAAAAAAATTTTCAAATATAAAAGAGTGGTGAAGTAAGTCTACCTGATTATAAATACTTGTTTTCAGGATTATTGATATATAGATATTAAAGAGAGTTCATGTGAGGGGTCTCTGAGTCAAAGTATCCTCACAAATTTACTTTTTTTTGTAATCTACCTTAACTCACAGGTAATATTCAGGCTTAGAGGATGCTGTCATACTTAATTTATTTCTATATCTGTATTGATGAAAAACTGGTTTAAAAATGAGCACTTCTACAAATGTGTTTTGTTTGTAAGATAGATATTTTGCAAGCATTATTTATTCATTCATAATTTAAGATTGTGGACATTGGTGTAATAATAGGGTCTGCAGCAAAGGTTATCTCTCTAGAGATAATCATTGGAAGCATTAGAATTTGCTTTGTTTTTAATTGTAATTAAGTTTTTTCTTTGCATTTTCATGTATAAATCAAAGTGTGAGGAATGTGTTAGAGTCAGGGGTGCAGTGCAACTACTGCTGAGAAAATGACACGTTACTGTAGTCACACAGTACAGCAGCTTACAGTACACCCTGTGAAAGCTCTGCTCTCCATGTTAGTTTACAGTTTTGCTGTGAGAGGCAAGTGAAGTATTTAGTAAAGTCATCAACATGAATTTGATGCATAAAAGTAAAACTCCTTAATTAGCAGCACTAAAAATCAAATATTTCTTCCCATCTCAGTCTTTTCAGACTCACTGCTGAGCTGAGTTGTTACAGCTCAGCAGTTTAGAACTTAGCTGATTCTGCACTCAGCAGAAGAAAGTATTGTTCTCTTTATTTTACACAACAAAGTGTGATAGTTTAATGTATGTGCTGTGATCAGTTAAGTATCCAGTTTTCATGTGTGTGAAGTTTCATCCTTTCATAGGGTTAGCGTCTTTCAGTTCAATAACTTTAATCATTACATTATAAAGTCTTTGCTTAACTATTCGGTAGTTCTCATTTGCAGATATTCTGACAACAAGGGCGGGTCACTACTGGGCCTGATAGTACCGTGTACCTGGCAATAGACATAAAGATAGATATCCATCCACACACCCATCTGTCCATTCATTTTCTTCTGCTTATCCTGTGTTGGGTCGCGGGGGCAGCAGCCTAAGCAGAGAAGCCCAGACCTCCCTCTCCCCAGCCACCTCCTCCAGCTTGTCCGGGGGAACACCAAGACGTTCCCAGGATATAATATTTCCAGCATGTCCTGGGTCTGCCCCGGGGCCTCCTCCTAGTGGGACATGCCCGGAACACCTCACCAAGGAGGCATCCTTGTCAGATGCCCAAACCACCTCAACATGCTCCTTTCAATGTGGAGGAGCAGCGGCGCTACTCTGAGCCCCTCCCGGTTGGCTGAATTTCTCACACTATCTGTAAGGGAGCGTCCAGTCACCCTTCGGAGGAAGCGCGCTTGTATCCGCGATCCCACTCTTTCAGTCACTACACACAGCTCTTAAACATAGGTGAGGGTAGGGACGTAGATCAACCAGTAAAATGAGAGCTTTGCTTTTACACTCAGCTCTCTCTTCACCATGATGGAGCAGTACAGCAGCCGCATCACTGCAGCCGTAGCACCAATCCGCCTGTTGATCTCCAGCTCCCTTCTCCCATCATTCGTGGACAAGATAAAGACAGATAACAAGGAGAAATAGTCGAAAGAAAGTACATTAGTGAAATTTAAAATGCCCTGTAATACTTGTTAGATTTGCTACTGAATGAGCTGTAAATGAACTAAGTTTCTATTGTAAATTATAATGTGACCTGTTATTTCCAAATAACAGGTTTATAACAACTTTCCCAATAGGTTTTCTTGTTTATTTTTTATTGTCAATTCAACTCTAATCATTACTTAAACTTGACTTAGTTGTGCACACTACAGAAATTATTAGAAAATGTGCAGAGAGACAACTTCAAATGAATCTGCGGTTAAGGGTCCATATGTTAACCAGTTCATCCGCTATTTACAGTTTTTCTCTTCAGCTCCAGTGTTTATGAAATATAATGACAATAACAAGCAGCTGGGATCGATTTTGTCAGCTGATGTGCCTTTAACTTATAATGAGTTCCCCGAGTTTAACAGAAAATGAACTACTTTAGAATCATTTGTTGATTGGCTTGGTTTTGGTGTAGATGTACTGTAGCTGCAGCAGCACTTCATGATTACAAAGTGGTACTTAACTTCTGTAGTGCTTCTCAAAGCTTTGTTTGTGCTGAGCTGGATCCCACTGCAGAAGCTCCACTTGTTGCATCTGCAACTAAATAAATGGCTTTAATGGCTCCTAAGGAGAGGCTGAAATTATTTTGGACACAATAACTCCCCCTTCCTCCCACCAGCTCTCGTCTAACGTCCCTATCCACCATCTCCTCTCTCTAGTGGTTAAAAGCAAGAAGCAATTTCTCATTTTAGGGTGAAAGTGGAAGGCCAATCCTGCACAAAGCAATTACAGCAAGTTGTAGTTATCAGACACACACACGCACACACACACACACACAAACAGACACAATTCTATACACAAGTAAGTATAAAAAAATAAATAAAAGCAACTCTTTCCTAAACCGGAGCCTTCTAAATTATCAACAACCTTCCTCTAATTGGTGTTTTCCTCAGAAACTTCACCAGTAATCAACATTTTGAGAAAGACGTGGCAGAAATCTGAAGGTAATGGAGAAACAAAACAAAATTATAAAACAGAAGTAACAAACATTGCCAGGCAATTACCAGACCACTTGCCTACATAAGCATAAAATCCAGTTACAGCTGACACTGGTGTTTGAGAGGAATGGGAGGTTGGTTGATACAGAAATCAAGGAATCTGGGAGTAAAAGGAGAGGAGAGGATGAGATAAGAGGAAGGGTAAGAGCGAACGTTATGGCTTCTTAGCTCTCTAGAGAGAGTAAAATAAAGAATCACTTGTATTCCTAATGACTGTGATGTGCGACAGTGTTTAGAGCTATTAGGGGGAATATGAGCCAGAAAAAAAAATCCCACAATGCACCACCCACTCACTCTCTACTATGGCAAGAGCCAAGGTAGAAGAGGGAATCAAGAGCTGAGGGGAAAGAGATGAGGGTGGAAGAGGAATTTGGAAAATAGTGGAAAATAAAATGGAGAAGTAAAAGAATGAAAAATGTGAAGGAAAATGAGAAAATTAGGGAAAAAGTGGGAAAGATTTGGACTGGAGTGAGAGGGAAAAAATGGGAGAAAGAGAGTGGGAGAGAGGGGAAGAAAGCTAGACAGCAAGCCAAAGTGTGAGAGCATGAGATGGTGTGTGTGGGGGGGGGTCTGGTGACTACAGGCTCTCTGGTGTCTTCTATCTTTGATCTAAATGTACTTTGGCATTTCTCCTCTCCTCTTCTCAGATGCAATTAGATTCCTCGCCAGCCAAGCAGACGCAGATGAAATGGCTGCTTAATGACTTCCTCGGCAACCCGCCCCAGCAACGCAAACCTTCCATCTGGAGCCTCCTGTTTCAATCCCTCCCTCTCTTTCCCTCTCTTTCACCTCCCTCTTCTTTCTCTCTGCTCTTCTTTCTCCTCACCCATTCTCTCCCCTTTTCTCTCTGACTGTTGTCATTAAAAAAAGTTACTTATTTTCTTGTTTAATATTCAACATTTACCTGATTTCCCCCTTGGCCACTTATGTAATTTTCAATATGTTTTTGTATTATCTTTACTTTTTCTCTTATTCCTGTTTTATTCCTAAGTGATGTTAGTGAGTGTGTATTTTATGTTCGTGAAACATGTAAAAATTTCAGTTAAGACAATGTCTTACATACGTATATACGTATGCTTTTGAGTTTGTGTGAGAAAAATATATAAGAAAGATCGATCCAAGCAATTCTTCTTTTGACTTCTTTTGTTTAGATGACAGTTTTTCAAGCAGTGTAATGTTCTGTTCTCATACAGTTATAGTCAGCCTTCATCTTTTATGCAACTATTCACCAACAAAGTCAAGTAACATTCACAGTATATATACAAACTTCTGTTGTTGATGAAAAACTGAAAGTCAAATAATATTCAGCCTTCCAGTTAAAGCATGCCTGTCTAACCCTCAGGTTACTGTTGTCTCCCTTCATTTTCCATCCTCATTTTTTCCTGTCTCGGTGATATTTTTCGGTACTCCACTCATCTTTTCATCTCTCTGCAGGAGGGAGGGCACACTTTGTAATCGGGCTGAGTAATGCAAATTTAATGAATTTGGCAGTAGAGTTGCATGGTGCATGTACATGCACAAACATACACAAATATGGAGCACACAAATACAAACACACACACACACGGATGCTCAACCAAAGCCAGAAAAGCATGCTTATGTTCAGTCACAGGTGGACACTAATATTCAGCCCTACAAAACACACACACACCCACACACACACCTACACACACACACACACACACGTACACGCATGCACGCACACCCACTGTCCAAGCATTTCAATCTGACACTCTTTTATGATTTTAGGTATGGCTGTTTTGTGGTATGGAATGGATTGCTCAGCTGCGTGGTTGTATTACTGTAAAGGGCAAAGTCTCTAAACTTGATTGCATTAGAATATAAAAAGAAAACATTTGGATGTGATTTGACTGTGAAGCTGAAAGTTTCTTAGTTGCTGGATTTTGAAGAAATGGGTTATGCATTTTTGGTAACACATAGTCGGGAATTCTTCAGTTAATAAACTTTATGCAAGTGCCTTGGTAGACTGAAAAGGAGCAAATGTCAAGATGCAGGATATGATTAATTTAGCTGTCCATGTGAACTATACAAAACCGCTACAAAAGACCACATATGATTATGATTAAAGATATTTGACCTATTAAATAACTTTGTCTTGATCACTGCACTACATTACATTACAATAAAACCAATCTCATTAAAACCAAGCTTATCAACCTGACACACATCCCTTTCATCTCAAAAAGAATCACTGAAAGAATCTATACATGCTGAGCCCCTAACTAGAGGCTTTACTCAGAAGAATTTAAAGGGCTCATAACCCGAAAAGTAAGAACTGGTGTAGAAACATGAGTTGAGGCTGTTGTCTGTCTGACTAATGAAAGTTTCTAGCATCACATTGGGGGCTCAACCAAATACACTGTGCACAAAGACATGTAAGAATTTTAGTTTGGTTTCACAAAACTATTCAGGACATCACCCACAAACTTTGTTGTTTTTGCCTCTGCAGCAGGTCAGACAGACACACTCTCACGATAACACGGTATGGTGCTAGACACAAACTTTGATGCATTCTTTCATCTTGCTTGCACCGATGAACTGTCCACTCTCAGAAGCGCTTCATCGTGGAGTATCCTCGGCGCCAAACATCTGGTTCTCTTGGACACACGCAGTGACTGGACGTGTGTTTTCATCTTCACATCGTCACAGTTTGTAGTTGTAGGTTCAGAATAATAATAAAAAAAAAGAGTTGCTGAAAATAAAATGATGCAGTGAACAATCCATTAGGTTCACAGACATTCAGAAGAAGTTGATATTTATGACTCCAGAGAGGATGATGACTAACATAACTACATAATAATACGTCCTGTCAGGCTAACGGATCTAACGGAGTTCATTTGTATATTTTAAATCAATGAGCTTACTTTTAGGCTAAGGGTGGGTTATTATTTGAGTAGTTGTACTGGTATGTTGCATCAGTATTTTAATTTTGTAACAGTGACTAACATGAGTAATAAAACCACGTCAGAGTCATAGTGCTGCTTCTCAGGGGGCTTGAATGGAGGAAAGTTCCTGGATGGGCCAGAATGTGTGCGGTGAAGCATAATTATAAAAATACAATTGTTGAAAATCAAATGCTTTAAATTAGGAATTGATGGCATGGGCAAAAATTAATCTCAAAACATAAAACTATCCATCCAAACATTTTCTTCTGCTTATACATTTCAGGGTTGTGTGGGGGCTTGAGCCTATCCCTACTACTATTGGGCGAGAGGCAGGCAGCCCTGCCACAGACTGGACAAACCACCAATCTGTGGCAACTATTCATACTCACATTTAGAATCACCAGTGAAACTAAATATCTGCATGTTTTTGGACTGTGGAAGGAAGCCAGTATTCCTGTAGAAAACCCACATGGGTAGAACTGTATTGGCAATTTCCTCTTTGCTCTTGGGCAACAGTCTTAACCACTATACTGCTTATAAAACTATAAAATAGAAATTGAAAAATAATCTTGCAAAAAGAGCACTTGACAAGTATGAGGTGGAAAGGGCAGATGCTTGAGCACCATTCATTTAACCATCAGTTGATTTAAAATATTTCCTAAAAATCTTTTTTTTTTTTGTTTCAGTTATTAAAATTGAACTTTTGAAGGTAATCCATATATAACTGTGAATATATTATTTAATATTGAATATTAAACAGCTGGTGAAAGAGGAATTCTATTGTTTAATATCTACCAAAAATAAAGTGAAGTGGTGGAAGGTAGGCTAAGGCCCAACTGACCTTACACTGGCTATATTTGTTAAGGTTTTTTTTTTGAGCTGTGTCATCACATTCATTTCAGTCTCCTCTCTCAAAATCCCTCTCACATGCTGTGTGTGCTAACCAGTGATAATGAAACACCTTCATTGTGACAGAGCAATGCAGAAATCACAGCATGAATTTTCTACTGCTGCCCAGTGTGTCTCACACTTAGTTAGAGCTACATACGTGAGAACCATTAGCATACAAATGTCACAGCCACGCCCGCGCATATATACTATAAATGTATTCTTTTTACATATGTGTTTCACATACATATGTATTTTAAATAAATAAAAATGCACTAACAAGTACTAAGAAAATAAAAAATGAGAAAGAAAGGTAAATGTTAGCTTGGAGAAAAATAAACATCCAAATGTCAGGCAATTTTTGCAGACATTTTTCAAATGTCACAATAAAACATGAAGGAAAGAGTTTTATCATTAGCTGGGATTAAAATAATAATAATAATCATAATAAAAAAATCACAAGAACAATAAAACCTCATAAAGACTTTAAAAATCAGTTGTTTGATATTTTAAATATTTACTTCTTCTTCTTCTTATTATTATTATTATTATTATGTTGATGATGATGATAATTAATATTATTAAAATTGTATAAAAATACACTTTTGAACAAGATTGAACCTAAATAAACTCATAGCTTCTGAGAATGACTGAAATATTAAGTTGCATCTTGTTTATTTGATTCCCTTTCTTCCACAGAAGTGGAAAAATGTTTTCTCCAAAGCGTCATACAGCTTTTCCTTCAGAGTGCGATAGTGGCCTCATGAGACACCTCTAAAGATTAAGTAAGCAGGGAGAAAAACATGTTAAACTGTGCAGCTGTAAAGTCAGATGGCAAGAGATCGCAGAAAATGAATAAGAACGACGTGGGGGTTACAACAATTAAAACATAGTTTTTTCTTATAATTAGTGTGCCCCAAATGTATATCATTAACATTTTTGTGATTAAACTTTCACTAATGATTAAACTACTGTGCCTATCTCAAGGGATCATTCATATTAATTGCAATTTTTTTTAAGTATAGTTAGTATTAACTTAAAGACCTGTGTATGCAAACTGCACTCATAGGAAATGAGAAAAAGGATAAAAGTTCGCAGATCCCTTTTATTTTTCAATGTGTTAAAACTTGTTAGAATTTTAGTGTAAGTGTAATATTTAATGTAAGTTTTTATTAGTGTTCAGAAGCACAATCCAAGATTAAAGTTACAATACCAAGAAATCTACAACCAAAGTAAATCCACTTATTAACCCATTACTTGTTTTGTTTTCATGCAGCATCTTTTTTTTTCTTTTCATTTTACTATTCACATGATTGGGTCTGATAATGACTGTGTTAAAAAAAAAAAAAAGAAAAAAAAAGACCAGAGCTGGAACAAGATCATGATCCTGTGTTCCCAAAAACAAAGTGTATCCTCATTTCTACGGGTGTTAAATGCTGCCTTGGCAGTGGCTAAATGTGCCAAACTTTGGAATTTTATCAGTGAGTCTGAGCTTATTGCAGTGTTAAGTAAATGGGTGTTGCTCCTTTTCTTGAGTCAGAGTGTTGGTGTGTTTGTAAGATAGAAGTTCCTGTATGGAAAAATAGTTAATGGCCATTTAGAATTAATTTTAAATCTCTATTTATAGATCACACTTAATATCTTAGTTTGAAACAGCTGCAATTAATTATAAGAATCATCTCCAGGTTAAAGAGGTTGATTAGCTCAGTTAAATTGATTCCATCAACTGTAGATTTGACTGGCTGTGACACAGCTACTAATGACTGATCTGTTTATCTGAAGTCTATGTCAAGAGTTTTTTCATTGCCTCTGTGTTCGGGAGATAAAACGGCTAATTTGCACTAAGGGCGGTTTATGTAAATGTTTTTCTTAAAAAACTACTTTTTATACTATAATAATAAAAACAGCTTCGTGTGGTTTCTTTAAATTAGACCAAAAAAAGTAATTGTCTCAGGCTATTCGACAATATAAAGAGTACATTTAGCCAATAAAGCACTAAAATTAGAGACACACAAAGCAAAAAGTCTCCAGGGTGAAGTTACATATTTTGCAAAGTAAAGCTGAACATTTTATGAACTGAACATCACAGAACATCATGAACATCGATGTAAACAACTTATTGTTGATAACAGTGGTGGCTAATAGTATGCAGGCTCCACTCTGCTGTAATTGCAATCAATCAAATCAAGCAGCTCGTTCACTGATTCACTTTTGCCTAATAGGGCTTGGCCACAGGAGCTGTATTTTTTTGTGTCATTTCCAATAGTAATAGACTACCATCCTGAACATGATCAGCTGTGGTCAAACAGGAAGTCGGAACGCTATCCTTAGCAACCATTACCTGAGCTGTGTTCACACATAAATGCTGCACTGAAATTTTCTACAGATAACCCAAAGGAGGTGCGTCTGAGAAGAGTAACGTCTAACACAGTATAATTTGATATTTAACGGTCTTTAACCTGCCAGCTCATCAATACAATATCCATATCTTACTGGATTTCACACACATTAGAGTAGTTCAGGTAACTGTATGGGGAAACCACAGTTTTCCTTGAACTGTAGAATATTGACAGATGCTTTCTTTCTTGATAATGTTATTTGTTACTGTAGTTTACCAACAAGCATGACAAATAGTTTTTAAATTACCAAATATTAAATACCAGTTCTTTTGCAAAGACACACTGATTTATCTTAATGGGCTAAATCCTGTTCTCTGTGCCATATAACTGTACTTTTTTTTTTTTTTTTTAATTTTTTTTTCTTTTGT
>VUQR01023981.1:6995-22804 GCA_015108515.1 Hemichromis elongatus | reverse complement strand
TAGTCTTTGTACTAAGAATTTTGATTTTTTTGTCAATTATCTCATTTAATTCTAGTTTCGTTTTGCGTATTTTGTTCAATATTTGTTGATCTTGGTGAGACACGTAGGCTTCTTCTAGGGGATTTGATGATTTTTTCTAATTCCTGAATATTTTTTTTTCTTCTTTCTTTTAATGTGATGAGAAAGAAATTATTTTACCTCTCATCACAGCTTTCCCTGCTTCCCATAGAAGAGATGCTGAAGAACCTCTAAGAGGTCTGTGGGTCTCTTGTAAAAGGACAACATCTGCCTGTAGTTTTTTGAGTTGGTTAAATATTTTTGACCTCTTTTCTCTGGAATTCCTTTGATCTTAAAATCATTCAGCTATGAGCACCTTTATTTTAAGGATGTTGAGCTACTTTTCAACTTTGAAACTTCTTCTCTGTCAACTTCAGGTGCTTCAGGTGAATCATTCAGCCCATTTCAGCTCATTCAACATTTTTAACTTAAAATTCAACAATTTTTTTCATTTCAGCTCAAAACATTCAACTATAAGCATCCACACTGCAGTTTCTTCAGAAAATGCATTCTCTAGTTATTAATATTATTATACTATTATATATATATAATAGTATAATAATATATTGCAGGAGGTCTCCTCTTGTATATATATATTATATTATACTTTCTTAAAAATTGATTACTGTGCAGTTAATCTAACCCTCTGCTTTTCTTTCCAGGGCATGGGATTGCGTGGCTTCTTGGGGCCCAATGTGTACTCAGAGGTCCCTGACGGTGGCTGGGGATGGGTGGTGGCTGTGGCATTTTTCTTAGTGGAGGTGTTCACCTATGGCACCATCAAAAGCTTTGGCATCTTCCTTCAGAACTTGATAGATGAGTTTGGAGAGACCAACAGTCGAGTGTCCTGGATTGTTTCCATTAGTGTGTTTGTTATGGCATTCAATGGTAAGCACATGTGTTGTTGCTATGTGGCTGCAGCGCTACAAAAGATAACATTACATCATTATTTCATTCTCATTGAAATAATGAGAATGACTGTATCACTTAGCTCCTTTAGCCTCCATGATGACCAACCGCTTTGGCTTTCAACTTGTTGTCATGACTGGAGGATTGCTCATTACCTCTGGCACAATCGCCACCATCTTTACCAGCTCCATAAACCAAATTTACATCACCTACGGATTAGTTGCAGGTATTCATTTAATCACTTCTTCACTACTTTACCACTTCAAAAAACTTTGCAGACGATGCTGTTATTCTTTGAATTTGTTGTACATATTTTTTCAACTGTGCAGGCATGGGTTACTGTCTGACCTTCCTGCCCACCGTGACCATCCTTTCTCAGTATTTCAACCATCGGCGATCTCTGGCCACTGCTGTCGCTTCTACTGGAGAGTCCCTGTCAATGTTTGCCTTGGCACCAGGTGGGGTGTTTTTTGTAACGATGCTTTGAAGGACATGCGTGAGTGAGGGGGGTTAGAAAAAAAACATTACAGTTTGCAAGTTTCAAGATCACATTTTCATTTGATACAAGCCAGATCTTGAACATTACATACTTAAGATTTGCAGATTTGTTTGTGGACACTCATGGAATGCCTTTTCTTCCCTCTTAGCCTTTGCAGCATTAAGGGACCATATTGGCTGGAGAAATACCATGGCAGTGTTAGGAGCTTTGCAAAGTGTCATCATCATCTGTGGTGCATTGCTTCGGCCGATCATTATTAAACCCAGAGAGACGCTGAAACCAGAGGCTGACAGCTTGACCTTGAAAAATCTGAGCACACACAATGACTATACAGAGCGCACAACATCAGAGATCTCTATAACAAACAAAGCATCATCTGATCAAAATGTCTTCTGCAGTTTGACTAATGAGCTAACTACAGGCTCTGTGAGCACTGCAGACTCTGGTGTTCAATCTCTACATGACACTAACAGTGGCAAGCAACAGGAGACTGCTTTACCCCACAAAGAAGCAAAGGTGGAGACTGAACGGGAACAACTGGAAGAAAGCAAGGGAGAAATAAAAACATCTGAAAAAGAGGAAAAAACAAGCAGAGATGCAGAAAAACGAGCGATGAAAGAGGAACTAAACAATGCTGCTGACAAAAAGTTATCTGAAAACAATTCCAAGCTCTTGGACTTCTCCATCCTCAAAGAGTGCAGCTTTATTTTCTATTCTCTCTTCGGACTGTTTGCCACTCTGGGCTTTTTCGCTCCGCAGCTCTACATCATCAAGCTCAGCGAGAGT
Organism: Hemichromis elongatus; assembly: GCA_015108515.1. Classification (NCBI taxonomy): domain Eukaryota; kingdom Metazoa; phylum Chordata; class Actinopteri; order Cichliformes; family Cichlidae; genus Hemichromis; species Hemichromis elongatus. The sequence goes on along the minus strand of VUQR01023981.1, from coordinate 20,553 downwards.
CGAGGTGTAGAAAGGGACCACGCGACCTACATGCTCTCCACCATAGCCGTGGCTGAAATCCTCGGCCGATTCTCTATCGGATGGATCCTCACACGGAGGCAGTTTAGGAAGAAGAAGCTTTTGGTGCTTTTAGCATGTGTGATAACACTGACTGTGGTGCTGGTGGGATTTACTTTGGTCACAGAGTTTTACGGCCTAGCTGTGTGCTGTGCTCTCTATGGGTTCTTCTTGGGAACTGTGGTGTGCACCCACATCCCTCTGCTGGCTGAGGATGATGTGGTGGGCATAGAGAGGATGACTTCAGCTGCTGGCGTCTACGTGTTCATCCAGAGCTTTGCTGGGCTCGCAGGACCACCACTTGGAGGTACTGAGGAATGCAATACTTATTGGAGATAACCTCCAGGATTCAACTTTATATAGATGATACTATATCATAAAAGAATATATATTTTAGTAGTAAAAAACACACATTCAGTTGTTCTACATAAATCTGGAGGCTTTAATGACTATTGGAGATAAAACATTTGAATTTCAGGAGCGGGACCATGCCTCCAAACACACTCCTTCCAGTTCTTATCTATATAGGTTCCCCCAGTTCTACATGCTGTTCGTTCTCGTTTACGTACCCCACCCTGCCTCTCCTTTCCAATTCTTTCACTTCCTTACTTCTATTGAGTACAAGGGTATCTGCCAGGCCCGGGAGCCGCCACCAGAACCCTTCAAGGCCATCCCCAACTGCAGTTCCATTTATGTCTAAGCCATTCTTTATCTACTTAAATGCTGTCAAACCTTAAATAAGGATGTGGGCCCAGCGAGTGAATGTGGGAAAAAAAGAAGTAAAAGTCATACATTCAAACTTTAGAAAGTGAAAGAAAAAAAAGATCATAAAAAATTACGCTGCTAAAAGAGATATAAAATCCTTTTTTGAAGTCTAGTTTGGATTTATGGGACTCTTATACTAGTAGTTACATCCCACTATCTTGCAAAATACGCACCTAAAGTCTGAGGTGTGGCTGGACGATCCAGATCGTCAGGATCATACGGATCAGAATGTTTGATTCAGTCCCTGCAGAGCATCACAAGACACACCACAACTGTTTCCAGCCTTTGAGTACATTGACCCCTTACCTCAATTCTCCTTCTCTCCTCAGGCGTGCTGGTGGACATGACCCATAACTATGGATCTGCCTTCTACTCCTGTGCAGCTGGCATGGGTCTGAGTGCCTTGTTCCTGGGTTTGGTGAAGCCTGCTAAGAGAGGATTCCCCTGTATGAGGAGAAGACGCTCTGAAAGAAATGCAGCCTGTAGGGAGGAGGGTGAAGAGCAAACTGAGAGCTAGAGATCCAAAATATTTTGTTTGACTTTGACACTAAGTGATGTAGAGTGTGTTTCATGTTTTAAGCTGATGTAAAATGAGAGCAATAAAGGGTTGAGAAGGTTAAAGGCTACTAATGACAAACTGTAACAGCATGAAAACACTGAAGAGAAAGACGTTTACTAAGTGCTTAAGAGCTGCCGTGGTAGGCCTGGTTTCTGAGAGCAATCTCCAATTTTTTTTAGATCACAGTATCAAAGTAATAATCGTGCCTTAATTACCTGATATACCAAACAGTGTTTTTATCAGTGTCAGTATTACTACAATGAGTACCTTTAAATTATCTTTGAAGACGCTTCATTTAGTCTTGCACAGGGCTGTCAGCGTTGATCACATTAACGCAAAACCCGCGTTAATGCGGCAAATCTTCGGTAACGACTTACCGCGGATCGTCCAGCCCCACACAAAGGCGATCCGCGGTAACTCGTTACTGGAGATTTGCCGTGTTAATTACTTCAGTGATCAGTACAATACCGATAGCCAGACAAAATGAGATGCTAATGTTGCAACAAGAACAATCAACTTTGTTACACTTGTTATAGGAAATACCTGAAGCTCAGGAGTATTTGATTATAAGTGTCTTACTTGCGATCAAATCAAACTGTCACTAAGTTAACGGTGCACTGGTATTTAATATGGGATGTCAACTCGCAAACAATTTTTTGTATCAAAAACGTGTTTGTTCATAATAAAGCAACACTGTGAAACAGGCAGGTGAATAGGGTTTATTCCGTAAAACCCAGCAGACAAACTTACAACATGTTCATTCAATGAACACAACATTTATTTGAAAATATGAAAATTAACCCCAGAATGCACAGATACACTGGCAAAAATAGGAAACTGCTGAGTTAATCTTCCAAATCCTGGACACCTGTAAACTCTAACAGGATGTGATAAATCTTATATACATACTACATTTTATATTGAACTTACATTGTGCAAACACAGGTTTCCAAAGTGCTATCATCGTGTCTTTAAGTAAAATGGACTCGCCTAGTGCTGTCGTCTATGGTTTTAAGTGCTTTCTAACCATCACAGTGCATTGGGGCCAATATTGTTCAGATTGAAGGAGCTGAGGACAGAACCACTGACCTTCTGATCAGTATGACTCACTCTACCATGTGAGAGCCCATTATATATGGTTTAATCAGCACAGTTCAGTAGACATTTTACAGTGGCTAGCCAATACTTAAACCCAGGATACATAGAATCTACTTTGAAAAAAAAATCAACAGACATGTTAAGCACAAAAAAAATGTGTAAAAAAGCACTCTCAGCCACCTTCATCAAAAAACCCAACGAGGGAGGAAAAATGGTTCTCCATTATTCCAGTGGTGTTAGACCTGAAGAATCAAGATGTAAAAATTTGGGAGGATTTAAAAAAAAAAATAATAAAAAAAATTGCATTTTTACACACACATCTGAATAAAACAATCCTATAGCTGGATTGGGGTGGCTGTGGCTCAGGCATTACAGCAGGTAAGCTACTAACTGGGAGGTAAGGAAAACAGATGAATACATTTTTGACATCTATTCTTTTCCATTATTCAAATTTTTTTTTCAAAACTATTACTGATCTTCTTCCAGTATTTTCAAACACCTGCAAACCCAAAGTTTGGATGCATGAAAGGCTTCAGTGGGTTTTGTAAAGTGAGGTGCGGTTTGACCGGCTGATGTCTTCACTGATGTTTGAGTCTGATCCTCGTCCATCCAGTGAAGTAAGGCCTGTTAAATGGAATAATCATAATAAATATTTTATATATTTCTGTGTATCTTTCTATTTTTCGTTTTTTATACACATTTTCAACATTGTGTGGGAGATTCTTGCATTCTTGCTTTGACAGTGACTGTCACCAGACGCTTCTTCATTAACAACAAATAAGTGCAATGTGATGACATTTACGCAAAACAAAATAAAATACAAGAAAAACATGCTGAGTTAAAAATCAAGCTGTCACTGTGAAGCAGCCTGTGTGAAATATTTTTGCTATCTACTTGCTCAGCAGTTGAGGTCAAAATTCAATCTGATTTAAGGGCCCACTGTGAACTCAAGCATGTCAGGTAGACTTGGGACACATAGATTTTGCTAAAAATATGAAATAATCAATATTTTTTTAACCCATAACCCTGAATCAAGTAAGTACCCAAATGAACTCTCATTATTCCAGCACAGTCGTATATAACAAAGATACAGTCTTAGTTATTCTTACAAAGACTGTATCTTTGTTAGAATAACAATGGCCTGATAAACTCTTTCCAATTAATGTCTTGCTGGTGCTGCTGTTTATTTAATAACCACATAATAAAGAACATGCAATTAAAATTGCAATTATCTCCTCTTCTTCAGCGAAAAACGTGTCATTACCTTGTATCTTTCAGCTATGTTGAAGCCAATTGCGAACTGCAGTTTGCGAAGGCAGATGGGACAAAAGTCCAAAGGCCTTCGATCAGACTCATCGAGGTGGTTGGAGCCTTGCATGACACAGCTCAGCCACTGACAATGTGAGATTCCAAACATGTGGCCGATCTCGTGAGTCATGGTCTGGAGAAGAAACATTTAACGTTACAATAAAGACTGAAAACAGACACAAGAGTGAAGGTTTACAAGGGTTACAAAAATGAGTGCTTTGATAAGAAGTGTTGATACAAGTGGGCAGATATGACCATTGGCAAACCAACTATAACTAAATACATTAAGTAAACTGGAGATGTTTCTTAGTAACCTTGCAGGATCGAAGCAGCAGACTGCTGGTGATAGGCGGAGTGTAATATCCATCAAACACAGAATAATCCTCCTGCTTTAGCTGAAGATGCTTCTTCAGCCTCCCAGCATAACTTTTCGTACAGAAGTTATCATCATATCTGGCAAAGCTGAAAACGCCCATTCCTGTACACATTTAGAAAGAAATTGAGCACAGGAGGCTCTGTCCCCACAAATGTATTTCACTTTAGCACCATCTAGTGGCTACTCAGTCACATTACATCACACAAAAAGTAAGAATCTCCTTACCAATGCTCATGGAACAAATTGCACCAGGTTGGATTTGTGTTTGAATAACCTCGTCCTTTGCTCTTAGAAACCTCACCCTCTGTTAGAGAAGCTTGTCCAAAGACAAAGTTCCATGAATCTCTGGGGTAGAGGTCAATCATTGTGATTCCAACAATACAAAAAGCATCTTTTGGTTTCCTCTTCTTCAGAAATCTTAGCAGATCACCTTAATTTAAAGAGAAAAACAGCATTGACAAAGAAAACTGCGCCAACGCCGATTGAAACTGCATTGGAAAATGTCCAAAGTCACTAACTGATATGGAACGATGTTAAATGTAGGGGTTTTTAAAAAAAAAAAAAAAAAAGTGGTTACCAGTGAGGATTTGAAGGTTGTAAGAATAACTGTTGACCCTGAAAGAGCACTGTGTTTCAGACACTGCAACTGCTGGAAGCAACTTCACAGAAAGCCCATAGAAGAAGGCTTGGCAGTAATCTCGCAGCCACTCCACATACTGGTCTGTCTGGGCAGCAACTTCTCCAAAAGAACCTACAAACGCAATGCAGAATTGAGCCTAAGCAACCAAGTGGCATGCTAATTTTGGAGACCACACCCTTTTGTTGTACACACTAGACATACTTTAACCATTTGTAATGCCCAAAATTAACTGACTACAGTTTGTTTTTCCCCATATGTCTTGTTCGTTGAGGCCACACTCGTCTTAACGTCTCGTGCTCTCTATGTTCACTGCTAATGGGCATCGACTCTTTGAGAAACATTCCACAACTACCGACATATACTCTGCTAGAACTGGGAGAAATTGAGATGAAATAGAAAGTACATTAGATGCAAATATGCACACCTATGGTTTGAATATAAATAGTACTGTGGCTTTCATTTGGAGTCTTGCGATAAGAATTTCTGTAGAATGCCTCAAAGTCTTCGGGCTCCTCTGGGTGAGCGAGGATCCAGTCAGAGTCAGAGTGCACGATGATGGGTTGGAAAAGGGAACCCGGCTGCCCAGCGTGGAATCCTTGCTCCAGAAGGCGCTTTTCTTCTTTTGTGTACTTACTGTAAACCTCAGTTAAATATTGAGAATTGGAAACCAAAGCTGCTTGGAGTTTCTCTGGAGTGTGCTGGATCACCTTCATCTGCAGGAGAAATGCATTGCATTAACTTGATTACCCTCTTGACAACACAGTTTTTCCCCCATCACATAAATGGATTATTTTTATTCCTTTTACATCTTGGACATCTTGCCCTCTTTGGATGCATGTGGCAAGGAAAAATTTGACATTTTAAGAAATGTATTTGCGAAATTATTTGCTTTCCTGACAAAAGTTAGATAGGAGGACTGAACCACTCTAGTGTTTTGTGATAAACATAAAGTCACCAAGAGATCAGAGCAAGCTAAACTAATATTAAATAGAAGTGGCAAAAAATTGTTACTTTAGATTCTCTACTGTATGTAAACCAGCCGTACTGCCTAACTCTTGTCAAACCCCTTGAATATAAAAGCTAAATACTTGCACTGTCAGTATGCTAGTTATACCAGGTCAGTCCAGTTCTGTAAGCAGCTAAATAGGAGACTTGTAGGAAAGAAAACCATTATCATACATGATAAATATTAATGGCAGTAACATTACATTACAGTAAATAAACTCACTGGCTAGCTTAATGCTACTTGATTATTTTTAAAGAATAGTTAGCAAACGCCTTTTTGCACTTTTGTTCGACACACAATAAAAAAACTTATAACAATTAAAATTACAAATGCGGATAATACAGCTGTGGGAAATCATTTAATAATGACAAAATACCTTAACAGACACCTCTAGTTGTTCACACCGGAAGCTCTATTTCTTTAAGTCATGTAAACAGAGGGGCGGGGCTAAAGAAAAAAGAAAGCTCGCTGCTACGATTGTCCTCCAAAAGACTTCGGAATATCACGTATTGTAGTGCAGACATTAAAATCGTATTTATCGTAAACTTGCCGTTCTGGTTTCTCGTAGCAGACTGTTGCAAACTAAAGATAATAATTCAACACGCTTAATGGCAAGTAGGCGTAATACGAAAGCGGAAGAAGTTTCGGTTAGTGCAGCTAAAGTTAGCTAGATAAGTGGCTACTCAAACGGTAGCAGCTAGCGGGCTAGCTTGCTCCTTTGCTGTCATGATCGGAGCTCCTCGAGATTTCACGGCGTAAACGAGAATACCTAGTAACTTGCTTGTTAGCTTGTAGTCGTTCGGCTAAATTTGTGTCCCCGCCGAGACACTGGCGAAGCGGAGATTTTTTTGCTTTCCTGTGGCTACCGGTGCTTCTTCAGCCGGCTGAAGATAGCTCACTTTACACACCCTGGACTGTCCAGTGAGATGAGAGAGAGCAGCATAGCCAAAGCATTTAAATAAGACATCTTATCCTGGCTGACAAGGAGTGTCAACCTTTCTGTTTGCCAAAAATAAGCATCCGATAAGACTGCAGAAATGCTGACTGACAGCAGGTAAAGACGAGAACATACATTTTCACAATATTTCTCAATTATTTATTGTATGATCCTTATCATCGTCATATGGAAAAATACACTGAGTGATTGTGTCATTATGACTAAGTTACATATTGCAGGAATCCAGCCACTAGTCATACAATTCATGGCTTCATACAGTACCCAGTAAAGCTGTGTAAGTCTATAATACGAGTGCCACATGACTTAATGTAACTGCTTCAGTCTGTGTTGCTATTTTTGGTACCTCTTCATGTACTCTCTTTCTGATACTCTCGGCTTCCTCCGCCCAATCTCTCCCCCTCCCTGCATCATTTCTGTCACATAATGTCTCTGTTCCTTGCATCACTGTTTTGTACAGGAAGAGGCACCATAGCTGCGACAGCGAGGAAGACCAACAGCTGAGGCCTCAGGCCAAGAGGTCAGGAGGGGGTCCCTCGCTGCTTGTATCAGATTTAGACTCAGAGGTGAGACACATACATAGACCGTGACTCCTGAATGTCTAGTAAAAGTGTGTCTTTTAAATTATAATGTAAAGCTTGCTGGATTTTTGCAGATAGAGCACGTGTCTTGGGATCACATACAATGTGTCGCTGTCAGAAAGAGCTCAGACCGTCTTTGTTCACAGGCTGTGCATCCATCTGCGAAGCTGCTGTTCAGACTCCAACTCTGTTCTGTGTTTGCAGTCTTCCAGCAGTGACAGCAGCAATGGGATCAGCAGTCCAGAGAGAGCAATAGTGGCCACCACCAGACCATGCATACACAGCCAAAACAGCTGCATCACCCAGGATCCCGTCAGCCCAAAGCCCGAAGACTCTGCCAGCTCCTTGCAGCACGGTTTCCATGGTGACGGAAGAAGTGTCTCATACGACTACATCAACAGAGTCCTGAGGGAGGCGCACTTCAGCAGTCTGCAGACCAGAGGCCGACCAGGCTCGACATGACCGTGACCTCTGGCCCTCGCCTGACCTTGCATCCTGACCATTTTGTCCCTCACCCATCAGTGTCAACACTGCTGGCATGATGGCGCCTCCCAGAAAGCCTCAATAACAATAAGCGGTCAGGTGTAGAGTGATAATATGTGGGGAATAGGGTTGCAACAGTATGATATTTTAACAATACTGTCTCTGAAAATATCATGGTATCACAAAGTTATTGTCATTATTATTAATAATTGCAACTCTTAAAGGATTTTTTTATTTGTTGAAATGTATGTGGTATGATAACTTTCAGTTGTCGTACCATGGCACACAACATAGTATGAAGAAAGCATACAGCTGCAACCCCATTGGGGAGGTTTATGGATTCTGGGCTCATCCCCACCTCAACATGTACCATTTGTCAAGATCATAAGCACATCCGCCTTTCCATGGCCCAGCCACTGTGGTTTCCTGTGCAGTATCGATGTGTACGTGTGGATTTGTGTGTATGTGTGTGTGTATGCATGCACCCCGTGCACTTTATGAAGAGGTCTCCTTTTCTTTACATGCGTGCGTCGATGCGTGGACATTTTCATTGGTGCTAATCACAAGAGAAGTGTGATGATGATGATCCAAAGTGCTTGCAGAACTAAATAAAGCTAAGCACTTTACTCTGTAAGTCTTTCTGTTTACTCTCGGCTGGGACAGTCAGTCGCTTGTTTCCATCAGTGAAGTGGGAGTTATTGTGATCCCATATGAAGAAGTAAGTTGATGGAGGCTAACAAATTCACTCCTAAGGAGCACGATCAATACAATCCATTAAAGAATATGTTAGGCTTTATTTATTTTTTCTAACCAAAGCTATAAAGTTAGAGCATGCTACTTTTTGCAGTCGCTGGCTAAATGGATCTAAAATGTTTAGGTGTGGTTGGTCAGCGGGTTTAAGAGGATGGAACAGAGGTCCTTACAGACATTTTGGCTGAAATCCAACCTTAGATTAAACTCTGGCTAATTATAGGTCTGTAAGAAGGCACTCTGGAAAGTACAGGTCAGGCAGCAGTCCGCTTGGCACTGCGCTTCTAACAAAAACAGGCTCTTTAGATTAATTTAGAACCCAGTGTTTACTTGTTCCACATTTTCCACATTGTGTATCTGTGTGTCATAAGCCTGTCAGCCATACTTGTTTATGGGTGGTTTAATATGACCAGTACACTGTGTTTGGAATACAAATAAGATGTAAAAAAAAAAGAAAAGAAAAAGTGATTCATATGTAATTTCCCCGAATCATTTGAAATAAAGTGTTGCCAAAATTGATGAGTGCAAACATGTCAGATAAATAAAACAAAAAAACAAATCACATCAAGACTACGCAGTGGTTAGCGCTGTGACAAAAATACAGCATGCTTTATTATCCTGCATGTTGAACAGCATGGCTTGTGTTCACTAAACTGAAACACCTCAGTGGCGTTCATTATTCCGTTGAATTACGATTTAGGCGTGTAGTTTGAACTACATGCCACTGCAATAAACATGTAAGTGAAACAATGAAGGCGAACCCTTGCTGAAATGAGAAATCCTTTATGACTGCTTACATATGATCAAACGGTCCAGACGTCAGTTATGCACACACAATATCCCAATAATTAATCCCTGCCTTAAGTTCTCCCCATTGTTTTTCTTTTAATCATGCACTCTACAAGTCTCATTTTAGTCGACACCGACCAGACATAATAAATAAATTTGTAAATTAATACTCTGAACATTTACAATGACTTAATAGCTTAGTACCAAAAATAATGGAAGACAAATCTCATTTTTTACGTTTGAGTTCATAAGAAACGCGACTGTAGTGCAAATTTCAAACAGAGGGGCTCCCCCTCAGAGGTTCAGGCCGTGCTGCAGAGGTGGAAGTTGTTACATAAAAGAAATCCTGAGAGAAAGCAATCATCAGTGCTGCCTCGCAAAGCCAAAACACAGTAACTGCTACTTCCATGTATTTAATTTTAGTCCAAAATCTGACATTTTACTATTTAAACATTATGATTTCACAGAAGTGTCATTTTTAGGAAAAAATAGAAAGACAGCAGGGTGGTATTATAGCACATGGTTTGGTTTGGTACAGGAACTAAAACTGGTGCAGAGTGCAGACTAGCCTTGCTCAGACTTTGGTTTGGACTTTTATTTGCTCAGCCTTCCAGATATGGAATAAGACTTTTTATTCACCATGAAATTTTTCGATGGAAGTGTTTATTCATGAGTTCATTTTCCCCTCAGCCTATACTTAACCCATGTCAATACTGTGTTTTCCTTGCACCCTGGAGAAAGGGGACCCATTATGTTTTTATGCGTTTATAGACATGGTGGAAGTTTCAAATAATGACGTCAGCATTCAGGCTTCAGATTGTTTAAAATGTTTTTTTCTACTCTCATCTCTGTATGACATCAGTGAGAGCAGGTATCTCTAACGAGAGCATCTGAGGTACACAGATCTGGCCATGAGCACAGAAGAGTGAAAGCTTGCTTCTGAGGGTGAGGATGAACTGATAAGCTACAAAGCTACACTAGAGTCTTGGATTAAAGATATGGAGGTGGAAAAACAGCATAAGTCATCCCCCTTAAAAGATTGTAACATTTATTTTATAAAACCAAAGATCTCTCATTTTCATGGTTTCTGCAGTTATTGTCCTGTGACTTTGTAAGGCAGAGTAAAGACCTCTTATTCAAGACAACTTCATTCATAAAATACTCTTAAAATACACCGCAGCAGACAAAGACAAAACCATCCACAATGGCCATGCTCTGCAGGCTCTATTTACGCGTCCCAAATCTCTCTCTTGGCCCAATTTGCTGTTTAAAAACAGTTTCTGAAGAGGCACACAGATAAGAAAAGAAAAATGAATTAGAATCTGCTATTCATTTACAACTTAACTAGTCGGATCTTGGTTTGGAACGTTAAACAGGTTTCCAAACGATCAACGCATGATGACATCATTGGTGTAAAGTACAACAGTTCCAGCTCTAAACGGTTGCCTGCAATCAAAAGTTGAGAAAAGAGAAAGCTGATACTGACTGGCTGCAATTAGATGCAGACGAACTGCAAACTGAGGGAGCATCCTCACTGGTTTTATTGGCGATTGATGAGTTCACTGAACAGTCGGACTTATGCACAGCGTCCATCTCCTTTATCCTGTCGTCTGTTCTGTCCTCCACTACTTCATGCGATGTTTCTCTGTTACACAGTGGTCTTCCCTTGGTCACCAGCTCCATACCACTGAACAGAGACAGCCTGCTCTGGGAGTGTGGCTTACTCTGAGGTTCACATGGAGCAGGCGCGCTTTTATCTTGAACGGGCTCTGGCTCATCAGACACCTCGGCTGTCCTTACTGGTTTGACCTGATATTCTGCTAATTTGTGGCTCTGAGCCAGATCCTGACTATGCAGGGGAGATGGGTGCTTTGGTGGTTGAGTGATGCCTGCAGCTGAAGTGTCCGGCTGATGAAGTTTGAAACTGTCAAACAAGTGCGTTGGCAGTAAATTGCTGCTAGAGGTGTGAAGCTGATTCACTGTTGCCTGATGGCTGCTATTCACTGCATCCTGCCTGGTAGCATGCAGAGATCCACCCATCAAAGCTTCAAACTGTCGCAAAATCTAGTAAGAGGAGACAAGCAGAGAGGAAAAAAAAGAAAGCAAAAAGCACAAATAAGTATTATCTGGTTTACTACTTGTCCTTAAGTGTAGCTCTCTCCCTCTGCTTGATTTACCTTGGTGGCTTTGTTTGCCACAGGTCCTGGAGGGCCCTCGCTCAGCTGGCGAAGTCTGTGCTGTGTGGCTCCAAACATTTGTTCCAGAGAGAGGAGGTCAGAGGTCATCAGGGATGCAACAGCACACAGCGCCCGCTGCAAGAGTGGACAAACAACACTATAATCAGAGTAAAGGTGAAACAAAGAATTCTGATTTTCGGTGTCTTTTCGTTGTTACCATCTTAATGGTGTAGGAAGGATCTTGAAGCTTGCAAGACAACAACTCCACAATGACCTCGCAGTTAAGAATGGAACACCTGACAGAGTTTTAAAACAAAAGAAAAAAAAGACTGAAATCGTGCCACAATTCCCAACAATGTACCGCATCACACAAACCAAAACAAACCCCCCAAAAAAGCTTAAAGTAGAATATTTGAAATAAATAAAAATAACACAAAAAATATAATAAAATGAAAAAAAAAAAACCCTCAAATACTATTAATTTAAAAAAAGGCAACTGAATACAATCAGAAGTTTAATATTAAACTAATTAAAAATGAGAAACCAGCTCATAGAAAAGAACCAGCCCAGGCTGTTGTGTTCTTAATGCGACTTTGGTGCACTGACTCTTTGATGAAGTGTTGGCTCTCCTCTCTGGAAAGGAAAACTTTGGAACCTTCAGTCATTTTATTGATGAGTGCCATCTCCTGACCACAATCCCCTAGCTGCAAGGCCTCCACCCTGGAAAGCACACAAAGTATGAGAGGGAAGTACCAAACTTGAAGAAAACACAGGTTTCCTGTGCTTATAATGCTCAAGAAGAAGATGTATTGCATAGAAAAACTGTCAAAAAGTTTATTCTTAGGTGACCAGTAAACATTAAATTAAACAGGACATTTGGAGATTATGCTACAAGCTTCTAAAATATGACTGCACTGGAATAAACACAGCTGGTTTAACAAGCTAAAGCCCTCTTCAAACATTCTGAAGTTTCCTTTTCTCATGTGTCACACAACAGGAGATTATGTGCACTCTCGCTATACAGCTGTTGGGTAAATTCTATTTAAAGTCCAGTTTCTGCTCTCAGTCATGTATAGTAAAAAAAAAAAAGAAGAAAAGAAATGGTGTTTGCGTGCATGATGTGTTAAAAAGCTTAAACTTTTCTGACACTGACCGATCTGATAGGTCGCCGCTGCTTTCTCTGCTGGCCCCTGATTGGCTTCCTGTGCCAGCTGACTTGCTGCCCACCGACCCCCTGCTATTGGCAGCGATGTCCTGAGAGGAGTTGTGAGAGGAGCTGTTGCCACTGTCCGTCTCTTCCCAGCCTCCTCCCACCTGCCCTGGGCACCACTTAGTCACTGGTGAAAGGAGGAAGACACAAGAAAAGCTTACAGCTTACAGAAACATCTGTTTGCTACTAAGGCTTCAGTTTATACTTTTTTTCCCCCTCAATCTTGCATCAATAAAATGCATAATTGTACCAGCTTCATTTCTGACCTTTCGGTCTACAAGCTGGCAGATTATAGGCACACGCCGGCACTGCCACCTCTATGGGTGCAGAAGGCGCCACCACGGCCCGGTAATGGTTGTCATGGAGACGGATCCCCTGATGCTCAGTAGGGGGAAGGACGGCGCTCGCCACCACCTCAGCCGCTTTCTGAATCTTATCCAGAAGTGAGTCGCTGCCTGCTGGAAGGCACAGGTCCAGAAATTTACACACACAGTAAGCTCGATTTGTATGTACTGTGCAGCTAGGCTTTACTCACCCATCTCCTGCTTTCTTGGACTGTATCCAAAACCCTGCATCCCTGATCTGTGTGAAGTGGCCGATCCCATACCTAAAGAGAATAAAACAAATTAACTATTGTACACACAATGCAATTCAACGACTAATGCTTTCACCCCATCTACAGATAACCATTCTCTTATAATACTTATTTATTACATGGAGCTGAAGTCACACCGGGTAGCAAAGTGATGCACAATAGCTTGGCATAGTGGATACAGTACATATATTTGGGTTCCTCAGTCTTTA
>VUQR01023979.1:123857-154706 GCA_015108515.1 Hemichromis elongatus | reverse complement strand
AAAACGCGACGACGCCACAAAAGAGGAACTACAGGACGTGGACGGCCAGTGGAAACATCGCAAAGCAGGCTAGGGCTTTGTCTTCCAGAACAAGGCCCGTTTAAGCAGACCGAAGGGCAAGGACGTCCGGGTCCGCACGCTGGTCAGTGGCCATTGCATCGAAGTCTATGCCAACATAAACGGGAGAAACCAGCGCGCGGGACAGACAGTCAGCCACGCAGTTGGACTTACCAGCCACGTGCTGAATGTCAGTTGTAAACTCGGAAATGGCTGCCAACTGGCGCTGCTGTCGCGCGCTCCACGGGTCAGAGACCTTGGACATCGCAAACGTCAGGGGTTTATGATCGACGTACGCGGTAAAGCTATGACCCTCAAGAAAAAAACGAAAGTGCCGCGTCGCGAGGTGCAGGGCCAGCAACTCCCTGTCAAAAACACTATATTTGCGCTCACTGTCCCTGAGCGTGCGACTGAAAAAGGCAAGCGGTTACCAGACACCTGAGACCCGCTGTTCTAACACTGCGCCCACAGCCACGTCTGATGCAATCTCCGCTGACGGAAATGGGTGGGCCAGCAGGGCGGCGTTAGCCAGCGCGGCCTTGGCCTCAGAAAATGCCTGGATGCGCTCAGGGAGCCAATCAACCGGGTCCTTAGCTGTTTTACCCTTCAAGGCAGCATAGAGTGGCTGTAGCAGGTGCGCAGCTCTGGGGAGGAAGCGGTTGTAGAAATTGATCATCCCCAAGAACTCCTGCAGCGCTTTAACTGACGTTGGACGCGGAAAAGCCGAAACGGCCCGGACCTTGTCTGGCAACGGAACCACACCTTCAGCGGAAATGCGGTGCCCCAGGAAATCCAGGACCGGCAACCCGAACTGGCACTTGGAAGGGTTGACGATCAGCCCGTGTACTGCCAAGCGCTAAAAAACCTGACACAGATGGGACTCGTGCTGATTCTCAGAACAGCTGGCCACCAATATATCGTCAAGATACACAAAGACGAAAGGCAGCCCGCGCAAGACAGAGTCCATCAACCGCTGAAAAGTCTGGGCGGCGCCTTTCAGGCCAAATGGCATGCACAAAAACTCAAACAGGCCGAAAGGTGTAATTACGGCAGTTTTAGGAACGTCTTCGGCGCGCACCGGAACCTGGTGATACCCCCGCACCAAGTCAATTTTTGAAAAAATCGAGGTCCCGGAGAGGTTGGCGGAAAAATCCTGTATGTGGGGAATGGGGTAACGGTCGTTCTCTGTGACAATATTTAAACGGCGAAAATCCCTGCACGGCCGCCACTGACCGTCTGATTTGGGCACCATGTGTAGCGGAGAGGCCCAGGCACTATTCGAGTGCTGTACAATGCTGAGATGCTCCATGGATGCAAACTCTTCCCGCGCGACGGAGATTTTTGTGGGGTTGAGGTGGCGTACGCGCGCGAACACCGGGGGACCGACTGTCGGGATATAATGTTCAACCCCGTGCTTCGTTGCCGTGTTCGAGAAATTAGGAACAGTCAGTGAAGGGAACTCCAAAAGCAAACGCTGAAAAACATTCCCTGAAGCCACTAAATTAGCCCGATTCCGAGGCTCGGCGGCCCGAGTGAAACAGGGCATTGAAGAACAGGAGAGGGCGTCGATTAAGCGTTCTCTGGAGTCAACCGGGAGGGGGGGTGTTGGGGGGGCAGACAGTTGGCAGCCTCTGCGCCTGACAAAGATGTCCCACTTTACTTGGCACACCCTCCTCCTTTTGTAGCTGCGGCGACCCTTATCCGTCATGCCATTGGCCCTCCTCTTAGCTCTGCACTCCGAGGCAGCCAGTCTTTTTGAGACATGGCCCACAGGAACTTTCTTACCAGAGTCCACCTCCTTGTGCTCCGGCTGGGCCATATCAAACACAAAAATATAATTGCAAATTGTCCATATACCTGAGTAAATACACAACAAAGTTTGTTGTAGTGACAGGGCAGTGAGGGGTGTGTAATTTTAAACTATTACCCAACCCTAAAGATAAAATATCTTTTAAAGAATTAAATGCATTTTCAATGACCCTAAGTGAATTTGTCCTGAGTCATGTTGTTCACAAGGCTGAGTGACCATCTTTACACCTCATGGGCTAAACATAGACTTAGTGTTAGCCTCTTAAGGACTGACCTCTCACATCTGTTGGTGTATTACATTAAGATGAAAATGCTGTCTGCTGGGGCTCAGTTTCTTCTTAGTTATGTTCAGTTTGTGAATGTAAATGCCAATAACTATTGATTAGGTTAAATGAAATCTGAAGCACAAGTGTTCGTTTGTTTGTTTTTTTAATTAAGGAAATATGGCACCCTAAAAGCTGGTTTCCAACAGCATTCAAATGCTGGTCCTTTACATTATCTTTTGCTGTTGACCATATAAATTATTTTATCATCTGTGACAATAGTTCAGTGGTCCCATAATGTTATGGTTTACACGTTCACCTAACACACAAAAGATACCTGGATCAGTCCCAGAAGGAGACAATTCCTCCCAGAGGAGGCTCCATCAGGAAAGTAAAGATAAAGTTCAAGATAAAATATGTGTAGCAGCCTGTTATACTGATCACCTGTGAAAAAGAGCTGAAAGTAGCCAGTCTTAATAATTTAAGGTTTCTTTGTTTCCCAGTACATACAATACAGTAAGACAAATTACCACTACAACAGTGTACTTTTCTGATAGGGATTTCTATGCTGAAACTTATTATTTTGCTACTGAGTGACTATAATCTGCAACATTTAAGATCTCATTCACATATATTACCCACTACACCTGTAGCTAGTTTATTACTTACTCAAGGACAAGAAAAGCCCATTGAGTGTAAGTGCAACAGGTGGTCCATGAAGATCCGTACAGGCTGTCTCTGGGGGAAGAGTAAGCCTAAGAGAGAAAAAGAGCAGGTGGCACAAGGCTTAACCTGAGCTAAAACTCATCCAATGAGCTCATCTCCTCAGGCTTAACCAGCTTCCAAGTTGTCTGCTTTCTGCCAGGACAGCCAGATCTGGGTACTTTGACCCAGTCCGCCGAGTCAGCCACCATCCCTCTGCTAATCTGTCTGAGCACCACTTTTGGGCCATATGTTTACCATCTCACCAACAAAGTAATAACTGCACTGTCTTGTTTGCTTGCAAAAAGATGCTGTCTATAAAGGATTTAACATGTAGTGTAGACATCACTCTGTATTACTCTGTATGTGATAACTACCACAGAAGTGACAGCTACAGGTAAACAGATTCAGCCCTGTCGTGCAATATAATCCCACCACACACTGTGATGATGTGACCTTATCTCACAATATCCCCTTCATTCATGTCAAGGTAGCCCAGGTAAGCCCACAGGTAAAAAACAGATCCCAACAATCCCACTGTCTCGATAACAAGTGTGTAGCGTAAGCTCCACTAATCCTTTGTTGTGAACGTGTACAAGTAGACCTGACATAACCTCAAAGAAGCCATACATCAGCACTCTCAGATATATTAAACTATGTACTTTGGTATTCAGGAGTAAAATCAACATACTGAGTCAAGTTGAAGAGGAAACTTTTATTTTTCTAGCTGAGGTTTGGTTGAGCCTTATTATAGTGGCTGTGTCAGCACCATATCTACCTTCCTGGTGTTATGCTCTAATCTCCTGAGTCCAAGCCTATTTTAATGATGTCATGCCAGACTGGTGCTGATGTTTTCCTTAAGCTGTGATTAAATTACTTATGTTAAGACAGACAAGTGATATGCCAGCGCCGTGGATGGATGATCAGTTTCTAGCAAATTCCCTCAACAGCATGAAAAAAAACTAATAATACGCTTTATTGAATATAACATTGCCCACAAACATGTGTCACTGTTTTACTGTGGTGAGTCTGCGTCACTGTGTCATCTGTTGCTACTGTTCATTTTCTGGCTTTGTCTTGGTTAAGAGAAGCTGCCCACCAACAGTAGGCCCACAAATGCCTTAATCAGCCTACACTGCGTGAGGAGACACCTCAGCAGGTTCCCAGTCACGATGTTCATCATCATTTGCACTGCCGTCATCACCACTGCACAATCTCCTAAATGGTCTCGAAGAGGGACCTGCTCAGACGTGAGGCCTAATGGTGAAAATGGTCCCCAGGGGCCTTTTACATGCGATGTGTCCTTCTCATATGAGAGGTCACATGGTGGCAAACTCATTAAATACCATGCTCATTAAGGAAAAAGCCCATCTGCTCAATGATGGCAAACCAACTCAATTTTTTCTATTCTAATGTTTTTGTTGTAGTTTATGAAATATGCTTAAAACTCATTGCTTTAAGGAACTACTATGGCCATGATAGCCAATCTACATTCTGTTCACTATGAGTCAATCTCGTCGTTTTTTCCATTAGAGTAAACCGACAACTAGTTTAATAGCTCCATTCAAAGCTGCTTACTTGCCAGATAAATTGGAAAATAATGTCAAACAAGTTGGTGGAAAACTGAAACAAGAGCACAGTGGAAACAAACAGAACCAAGCATGAGGTTGCCAGTACTGCCTGTTTTCATATTAAAGTCAGATGTATTGGTTTGTCAGACCATCAGTAAAAGCCAAAGACATTCAAATTATAGAAACAACAAAACAGAAAAAGACTTTTCAATTAAACTGTTTGCTGTCAAATTGCATCGTGGGTAACGTAGGCTCTAAGTTAGCCAGATAAAAGTATTAGTGGAATAAAAATAGGCATACACATTGTCCTTTTGTCTGACACTATAGAAAAAGTACCATGCTAATTGGTGAACTCATTTACAATGAATAAGTGGCTTAAAATTACTTCATAAGCATCAGACAGATTCAGAAAAATAAATAATTACTACTTGCTGCCCTAGCCTTCTCTCTCTGTTGCCAGTCATGTCACAAAGAGCCAAGTTCTTGCACCATTATGAAAATCAAAATCAATGCTTTTTATGACCTTTTCAAGACCTCAGTAATTAGAGCAGCACAGTCTTTATGTTATAACTGTGTGGGCACTACTGGACTTCAGAGATACTTTTTGTGGACCTAAAAGATACCAGAGAGGAACTGCAGCATATTTCTGTTAAAACATTTTTGTGTACCTGATTTATTTTGTATAACAGAAAGCAGATCAATGCACCAAATATTTTTTTAATCTACAAGACGACTTGGTGTGGTACGAATACATGACCCACTGTTACCATTAAGCTTTTGTATGCACACAAAAAAAACCCAAGTCACACACCAGTCATTTCCATGCACTTATGTTCACTTATTACTTTAGGCTAAATCTTTCATGGTTAAATGTGACCAAGGTTAACTGTAGTTCCCCTGTTTCTCTTTCCAACAAGGTAATGTCAGTATTTACATTGTATGACTTATTAGAAGCTACTGACAGACCAGTACAGTTTGATTGCGATTATTTCATTGGGTTAGTGCCTGTTAGTTTCATAGTCCAAGTATATCTGAAAATCGGGGGCCAACAATGTTATGCAAGTGACAATAAAACCACATGTGTAATAGTGATTATTTTTTAAAATAAAACGTAAAGGTGAACATTTTTAAATATGAAGCACATAGTATAAGACCTTTAAAGACCTTTTTATTCCTTCAATTCGAATCTTGCAGCATTCATATACATATGCAATATGACAAGTATGCTTTTTAAATTAGGTGTTTTTGTTTTTAAAGAGATGCTGACGTTGTCAAGGTCCCTGTAGGCACCTTACTTGTGCACTCTCATTACAAGCAGGCAGGAAGACACTATTCCTCTTTCACACAAAGCCACCCTATCACACACTCACATGCAGAATGAAAAATTAAAAGACCAATGTCTCACCTGGTCGTCCACTCTGTGGGCCACAATGGTAGCCCCCTCCTCCTGCTCAGCATCGCTGAGGGGTCGGATCCTCAAGGCAACCTGTAGCAAACAGAGTAAACTCAGTCATCTTTGAATGTAATCACCTTGGAGATATTTAGTTTCATGACGTCATATCTAAGAAAATTACACTGACTGTACGCAAGTGGATATGTCTAAGTTTACATTGCTTTAGTTTTATCTGTAATTTAAACTGAATGTAAATGCTTTTATTTCACTTGTTAGAGTTACTCTGCTTCAACAGAGAGCATTTTACAAGAAAACTGGCTCATATATCAGATGCAGCGCATGCTGTGCTGGTTTTGAACATTACAATGGTTTTAGGAATGATGAAAGCAGGTGAGTAATGTTTAATATGGCTCAGGATTGGCTTTGTGCAGGATAAAAAAAGAATCCCTGAAGATAAAATGTGATGTAGAATAATAAAGATGTGCAAATATAAGTAGGAAAGGGAACTATGACACACTGCTATATTGCATTAAGGGAGTTGTAAAAGATGTCTCCTAGTAATAACCCAAATTCATGGAAATGAAACACATAAATTGCATGAGAAATCTTTCAAATGTCAAGCATATTTTTTTTAACATTCAACTTAATAAAAAGCTACATTCACACTGAGAAGATCCTGCATTCCCCCCCTAATTTTTACAAGTCACTTTCCTCTCCCACATTCCCAATTCAACCAGGGTGGGTAAACTGGAAACTCAAAATCACCACTTTAAATGCAGAACTGTAGTTTTAGAAGCTAAATTATGAATACTGGATGGTACTTGACAGACACATAACAACTTAATGAGTGGAGCATTGTACTATGACAGCATTATGCGAATTAAGTCTGCTGCTGTTAGTCTAAATCTGTCTGCATGATTTAGAGGTCAGCAGAAAAGCAGCGACTGAATTAAAACCGGATAAAAACAATACCAGAGTGTAGCAATACTAGAAGTATGTTAGACCCACAGGGGTGGGACATCAGCTGCATTCATATGTATTCAAACAAATGTGCTATGACGTTCGTGTTTATAAGGGCTTTTAGATTCACCTACGGAACAAATGGAAATAGTAAGGTCCTCTCTCTCTGTCAGCACCCTGTGGAAGGTGTATTACATGGGGTACAAGAGAGGCCAGGCAACTGAAACAGCCACTTCAATAATTCAGGTATGGGCTGCAATGCAGGTGGTATAAACGAAAATTGAACATTCACTATAAACGCCAGCAGCTTAAATGGTTAGGAATTCAAGAAGAAACCACTAGAAAGAAGAACAACAACCTAAAAATAAACTATGCTTAGGCTAACTCCATCATGCCTCTAATGTGTTTTAGTGTAATTAAATTATATCTTTTAATACCGAGGTCACTCAGGGGTGAGTAGGATGGGTTTTGTTTTAAATAAAGGGTGGTATTTGGTATCCAGTGTGAAGCCACCTTTTTTGTGCATATGTCATTGAATAAAAAATATAGGCAATTTTTAGGCAAACTGCACAAAACTGCAGCCTACGGGTGTACTCTAATGAAGTAATCACCGAGTGTTCAGTTAACTGGCAGATTTATGGGCTTGCTTGTATTAAATGGTGATGTTTTCTACTACTCACCAACACAGCGAACTCATCTGACAAAGTTTTTAAAGGTTATACAGCTCAATAAAAAGCAGAGGTTGTAACTCACAGTTAGCTGGTGGTCCTTCGACTCTCCGGTGTCCTTCATGTTTACTTTCGGTCAGCCTGAAGGATAGTGAGCATCAACAGAAAACGGGGCACTGGACCATCCCGCTCCCCGTCCTTACTTGCATGCCACCTACTCTTTAAGGGGAAAAAAGCACCTGCAACCCACCGCACACACCTAACAACTACTAATACACTCGGGTTCTGCCTTCAATGCTCACTGGCTGTAGCTTCTCAACAGTAACAAGCGCGACTGTTGAGCTAACAATCTCTTCGTGTCGTTTTTACTCAACGACATTAGCTTTCCTACAATTACCAACCGACTCTACTCTCTCACTCGCTTCCCCTTTGTGTCCTCGAGAGCGCGTCCTCCAGCGGGTCGGGAAACACGGGAATAATTTAGCCAGACGAAAAGCTAAAGGTAGCGGCAGGTAACAGCACGAGCTCACCTGCTACTCGCACTTCTCTGTTGTGTCTGTCCTCGCTCCTCTCCGTTTCTTGCCCCGTGTATACGCGCGCGTGCGCGTGCATCTCTGCGCTCGCGCGTGCTGTGTTGTCCCTGGAGATTCGAGGAGCTCCGGCAGCATCAAATCAGCTACTGTAAACACCAGTACATCCGATTATAAAATAAAACCCTCTAGTCCGGTTTTTCATTACTTTGGCTGAATAAATAAATAAATAATACGGCTTGGCATGTGTACTCACAGTTTTCCTATCTTAGGACACAATAATCGTAAAGGAAATACAAACATAAATCGCTGTACCTTGTAAAAAGTGTTTAATAGCAACCTGGGTCATATTGTGAAACGCTTCTGAATTTCAAAAGCACAATTAAGTAGAAAAAAAGTCACATTCATACGAGCATTTGTCAGTTATTGTACTGAATGTTTCTTTATTATTAACTATTTTTAAAATAAATGTTTTGGAGTTTCCGCGGGTTATAGAAAAACCTTTAAAACAATGGTATTTTTTTTTCAATTGCTTCATGCGTTTTTCCAAAACAGTTATTGTGCATTCAGACAGATCTGTGATCCTATTATCACACATTTACGCACGCAAATAGTTGGAAAATGGTAAACATTTTTATATTTTCTTTTTCTGTTTTAAATACCGTTTGTGTGTCACTTTGCTGACATCTGGTGGAAATGTTATGCAATTACCACTTTAAGCTGTCAGCTTCAAGCGGATTGATGTTGACCAGAAATCAAACAAATACATAAAAGGGGGAAAAGGCAGTTAAAAATATAATAAGATAGGCTGTTTCTACGACCAAAGAGCGTGTTTACAAAATTATCTGTAATGAAAAAACCTTTAGATCTTTAAAACACGAAATTACTGTAATATTTACTGATACCGATTACGCTGCACTCTGCTGACATCTGCTGTAGAAATGATGCAATTACTATTTTAGAAAGTCAATTTCAAGCGGTTTAATGCTAAAACAAAAGAGAAAAAAACAGAAAAGGCCGAAAAAGTCAGAAAAGGGAACATAAAATACCCACCAAAGAACTTTCATAATGGTTACTTTTCGAAACAACCTAAGGTGAATTATAGTCTTTAAAACAAACAAATAAACCAACCCAAAAGAATGTAACAGGGGTATTTTATTCTAGAAATACCATTTAGATCCAATTGTTTAGTTTATTGGTATAATTCAAGGTTATTGGGTAAAAATATCTTCAGTCTTGCTATGCAGTGCTGTGAAAAATATCCTGTCCGTTTTATTCATATTATCACTCTTAAATGTTTAAAATCATAAAACTAATTTTAGTATTAGATCAAGAAAACATGAGTAAATACAAAATGCAGTTTTTATATGATGGTTTGATACATTAGGACAAATATGCTATCCAAACCTACCTGTGAGAAAAAGCGATTGCCCCCTGACCCTGTTAATTGGTTTTGCCACCCTTGCCAAACAGACCCAGATTTGTTAAATGAAGAATTATGTGTGATTTATGACATTTTTTGGAAAGTTGATTTCAATTTCATGAGCCAAATTCAGACCTGATTACTGCCAGACCTGCTGAATCAAGAGAAAAATAAAACAACAAAGGACCCATCTGATAAAATGAAGTAGGCTAAAAGATCCTAAGAAGCAACGAATCAGGCCATGATCTAAAGAAACTCAAGAAAAATATGGAAATAAAGTCACAGGGTCACAGCAACCTTCACATCTGACCTCAAAATACCAAAATCGAATAATGTCATCACTGTGTGCAAGTGAACCCCGATCCCTGCCTCATCTATTCTTTATTTGAGAATAATTGTACATCTTTTCAGCAGTCTTTAAAAATACTCAAGTAATCACCGCAAGTACATGATACACTAATTGCATGTGGCTATATTTCAGTTAAATGCACAGGGAGATCCCAGCGATTTTAGACCCAAACACTCAAAAACAACAATTAAGACTCATCGCGTTGTACTCAAAGCTGGTTTATTCAATTTACGATTAGACCCTGAAGTTTGCGTACACACACACGCACATACAAACAAAATTAAGCACCACTCTCTGTGCCTGTACAGTGCAACATGCTGAAACAAACACACAAAACGTATTAATGACACGGCATGTATCCAATCCACACAGAAAGTCATTGTTAGTCGGTACAAACACGTATTGTTTGGATTGTTTGCTATGATGAATATTATTACCTGAATTCATTAATCAGAGAGCAGCCCAGCTTCCCAAATCACGATAGGAACGACAAATTTATTGGTTTAGTTGGATTAGATATACAGGGAGTATGAATTAGAAAATACAAAAAATAGTGGTCCTATGTATTGCTGGACAGAACTAGAAAAAGTATATAAAAATGGCACACAGTTTAAACAGAAAACAGAATAAGACGACAATCTGTTATTTTACAACTTATTTACAGAAGCCATAGTCTCAAGGTCTCGTCTCTGTGGACTCATAAAGCTTCACTAGCAGGCGTGTTTGTGTCTGTAAGACTGCAAATAAATTATACTGCTCCACAACCTCCCGCTGTGTGCTGCCAGTGCTGGCTCTGTGCTTCACAAATATCACGCATGGAGCACACTACATAGAAAATAACGATGCATGAGCCATCGCGTTCACATCTTTTATCTTTGGAGATTCAAATTTAAGATGTCAAAATTAGTACACATCTCCATTTCAAAGGCAGAGAGAGATCTCAACTGAATTTAAACTTTTTTTTTTTAACGTTATTGGGAAATAACTTGTTTTTTTTGTGTGTTTTTTTTTTAATATGTTTAAAAGAGGGTGTCGGGGTATCAAAGAACAAAACAGATTAAGAGCTTGTTAAGTTTGGCAGCACTTCTTAGAAATGTTTAGCACGTTCTCCAAGAAAGGATAGAAATGTCATGGATGAGCTTAAAGAAAAGAGAGAAGATTACAGATATTGTTCCATTATCATTAGACTCCACCCGCTGGAGTCCTGGACTAAGGTGAAGCCACACAGTTTCCTTTGTTAGTTTTCAAACCGCTGCATGTTGCTGTCTTGTAGATGGTGCGCGATGCTGCTTCTCTCCTTGGGCAAACAGGGAAGACTATGCTTGGAAGTCGTTTCCAAATTGTCTCCTCTGTTCTTCGGTCATGGACAGGTAGGTGGCCCTCATAGTGGGAGAGTACTATAGACAAAACACCAACACAGAGACATATATAGAGAATATTATAAGTCTTTTCTGCGAGATTGTGGTGATGTAAACATGTAAAACGCATTTTGTAATGGGAGAAAGTAGGGAAAATGGGCTTAAAGGAACAGTCCACTGAATATCTATCTCTATGTACCAAATTCTCTCTACTGTGGCACTGACATAAGAAATGTTTAAGGCTCCTGACTCCCCTGACTGGTCATAAAGCGACTACAGGAAGAGCATGGGTGATCAGGTTAAAAACAGATGAAGTGAAACTGTAGAAGAATGAATATATATAGTGTATGTTTATAGTATAGCTACTCGCTGGGATGGACCACCTTTTGCTTTCAGACCTGCTGTAATTTTTTGCCTTAATAGGAGGGTTAATAATTTTTTCAAACCACATTTAAAGTCAATGAAATCACCTTTCTTTCCAATTCTGCAGGTCATCTTGATTATGTCTATATGCCTAAATATCTTGGGTTGCCGCCATGTGATTGGCTGACTAGGTATTTGTGTTAATGAGCAGTGGAATAGGTGAGTGTAGCTGGCAAACGTATGCATATATAAAGACTACTGGCTGGTATATTTAACAAAAATCCTGCGTTGGAGAGTGTGCAAACTTTAACAATGCCAGATTTCATTCCTACAGTGGCTGAATATTCGATTCAAAGACAAAGTTTCAGTGGAGTATTCTTTTAAATCATAAATAACAGGCCATGTCTGGGTAAAATAATTTAGATATCACCTATAGCTTGTTTTAAAAGGTCAAGCCTTTATTCATTAAATTCACACATAGCATAAAGTGTGTGGAACACTTTCCATTTAAAATGCATTTTATTGGAGTGCACAGACTCCCTACTGCTAATACTTTTGCGTCAGTGCGAGGTGTAAAATTAAATGGCCGGAGAAAGACTGCATGCACACTGGAGCTAACTGTGAGGGTACCCAGAGACTCAACTACAATACCACCCTGTGAACACCAGGGGCTGAAATACTCTTGCTAAGTGAACCTATCTGCGACAGTGACAAGAGGTTGCGGATCAAAAGTCATGCTAAACAGGAGAACTGCACAGGAGCCAAGATGATGTGAGGTGAAGGAGAAATGATAGAAGGAGATGGAACAGAGGGACAAGTGAGGGACTTTATTCCTGACAGAGAGAGAGAAGAAAAGACTTACTCGATTTCTATACTGCTGAGAGTATATCTCCAAAAGTTGATTTAAAAAAAGAGGGAATATAGAAATGAAATATACAAACAAACATACACATGACGAACAAACAAACAAAAAAATATATAAAAGAAGCTGTTAGCCGAAGATGACTGCATGATGCTGTACAGTTATAGCCGTGAGGAAGAATTTAACATGCATATTGTTTGGTTGTATTAAAGAGTCAAAAGGCAGAGTATATCACATGTTTAGTTGGTACTTTAGCTGGAATTAAAGGCTGAAGGTTAATGATAATGATGGCTAACTCAAAAAGAAGTACATACATTAAAACTGCAGTAACACATGTATAATTTGGTTTAATTTAGATTCTAGCATATAAACAATTATTAATAAAAAAATCTGAGCAGGAAAAAGGATAAAAACCTATTTCTTTCCGATAAATGTGAGCAAAATCCAGATTAGAGATCTGCAAAATGGTGTGCAGCATGCTATTAGGAGTGTGTGCTGAGTGAAAACTTCATTTAAAATGTTTCTATTTTTATCTACGTGATATAACAGGAGATGAGAGGCCCAGCAGGGTGCTGAGTTAATTCAGTGAGGAAGAAAAACTTGTGTCGACAGTGAAAGAGTTTATGGGTTAAGGCCTGTGTCACCTTATCCTTAAAGAGAGAGGCCTGAGGGAAGCTAAATGGTGTTCTGTTCATATTAAATATTAACTAAATTACTTCTCCTCTCATTGCTTTGGTACTGTATGTTGTTCACAGCAGAGAATAAAGCCTATACTATAAAGAACCTTTAAAAAATAGTGCATTTAATCTGAATTAAGATTTAAGTGATGTGAATGTAAAAAGTAAAACAGGAAGTCAGCTAAGTCACCAAGTTTTAAGAAATTAAGAAAAATTAAGCTGCTATTTCTAAGAAAACCTCTTCCTGAGTTTAACTGAGAAAGACATGACATCATAGGAAGGACTTGGCCTCTGGGACCCAACGCACCGATGGGGGTGGAGAGCCTCGTCCTATCAGAGGCACATTCTCATACCGTGGATTTCCCCCGAAAAGAGCTGTGTGGTTCCTGCAGGAAATATGAGAGAAGTGACTCAGGATATGGCTCAAATTTATGATGTCACCCTCCCACCCCCCCACACAAGTTGTTTTTTTTTATTTTTTGACTCACATGTACTCAGACATTGGGGCGTTGGAGACAGCCGGGGCGGGCGGGTGCAGGCTGGTCTGGCTGCCCATGCTGCTGCTGTAGCTGCAGAAGCTGTGCATGTTTGTGTGGTCGGGGTTCTGAGACCCTAATCTCCTTGCCCGTGGGTTGAACGGGTCCTCCTCATCCATGTCATCATAATCTTGTTCCCTTGAGTGAAAAATTAGGAAAGGAGCATCAGTGGAAAGGTTTACGATGTTGCATTTCTTGGTTACAGTGCAAATGACGTCTGATGGAAACAAAACTTCAAATTATAGTATTCTTTGGTATGTGCTGGCTTAGATGGTCCACAGCAATGTATATAAAGATTGGTGCAGAATAAGAAAATGAGGGCGCTTAGGCAGGCAGACAAGCCTGAATATGTACTGACCTGCAGGCAATTTGTCTCCATGCCCTGGGAATGGCGCACAGCATGACAGTGAAGGCACAGGCTGCCAGAATGGAGAACAGGCAGAGGTACAGTACACCCTCCACTCCATCATAGCACACCCCCACCATTGCATCCAGGTAGTCCTAAAGAGGTCAAATGCAGAACACAAGTATGTGGCCAAACTGTTTGCTCATTATCTGTGCTCTCGCTGCCATGTTTGAATGCACAGCGGAACAAAACAAATCAAAGATGAAAAAGCACTTAGTGCATCGGTGTGTGTCGTCTCCGAGAAGACATATTCTTCATTTATGTATTGCACATTTGGTGTGACTTCAGCATCATTCACGTAAACCGCATTGCAGTCATGAACCGCACTGTGCAAACAAACTTGCAAACAACACGAGGGGTTTTTAAAAATCACTTTTATCTGCTCTGCTATCAGTTCCACTTTCAGTTTTTCACTGAAATCCTGAATGGCCGGTTACTCTCAAGCTGACCTAGTTGTGCTTCTCTAATGCCAATTAGGATGCAGTGAACAAACCTTGTTGAGCCCCCTGCAGTCCAGCAGGGCGGTCAGCTGGTGCAGACTGGCCTCCGAGGAGTTGAGCAAATGTTGTATACCCAGGAGATCTCTCTGTGGAGAGGTCAGCGTATCACTGAAAAACACTTCAGCCCTCATTTTATTTCTGAAACTACAGCATAAAAGTGTTTCTGTGTGCGATACCTCAGCTGTAGGAAACAGTGGTACAGCAAACTGCAGCAGACCCTGGATCTGAATCTGCATGGTCGTCAGAGACCTCTGGAAGATGGCCAGAGGCTGCAAACAACAGTACATTTTTAAACACATGAAATCAACACATATGAATGCAGCAGGACGAATAATAGAGGTACAGTAAAATGTACAGTAGTTTATAAAAACACCCAAACTATAGGTAAAAACATTAATGCCATAATAATTGGCTTTTATGTAACTGAATTGGGTGAATTTATTGAAATGGAAAATCAAGGTTAATGGCCAAAAAAGTGGCCTAAGAAAAATCAAATTTTCATTGGAGGTATCAGTGTTATCACAGTTTGTGTTTCCCCCTGTTATATACAGTGATTTCAGTTTCTACAGCTTTAAAAAAAAACAAAAAAACCCAACTTATTCTTATTATAATATAAATACAAATACAATTTTTATACTCAAGTCATTTGTCAAAATATAAGATTTTTCAGTTCATATTAATATGCTTTGATTTTGGTTACTTGAGATACAATATCCCATCTCAACAACAGATTTATGTTCTCACCAACAGGGGGCAAAATAAGCATCCAAATTCAGCCCGGTGTAATGGGATAGTCTCGTTCTACCTGAAACACAATCGTTCCTGCCTTCTGCCGGGGTTTTTTTTAATTAACATTAAAGTACACATCAATTAATCTGCCATATCTTCAAAGTAAATCTGTATCTTCACAGTCACCCAGCCTAACGAGACGAGCCTGGAAACCCCCATGCCTGGGGCATAGTGTTAAATTGAAACAAGATGCAAGATGTGGTCAATTACCTCAACTATCCATAAATGTAATTGCTTTCCTCTGATCTGACATTTTTTTTCTTGATCTACATGATCGTCCATGGCCCAGTAGCTCTCTGCTACACAGTCGACTGGCTTCAATGGATTTTTCCCCCTAACTTTAGCTTGGACGAGTTTGTTCTAAGCCATATAAAGGAAAAAAAAAAATAGGACAAAGACAGTGTTTGGAGGAGGACAGGAAAATGAGGAGAAGAGATGATAAAAATAGATAAAGAGTTGGCAGAGGAGTCATGCCAAAGGCAGTGTTACGCTGGGGCAGGAAGGCAGACCTGCAGGGCACTGCGGAGAGACAAACACCTAAGAGAGTAAGATAAACAGGGGGAGAAGCTTGTGTGTTTGCCAATCAGCATGAATTCCTGTATCTGCCAGCTTGCTTGTGAACTTTGCACCTGTTGGCTATCTGTGTGACAGTGAAAAGAGCGCTGACTTTGTTTACCGGGCGGGGTGACGCTTGTCTGCCCTCTGCCGCTGTGCTCTTGTGGTGTCCTCCTCAGGGCATGTCTACAAGAGCCAGATAATAAGATCTGAGGTCTGCTGAACCAGAACTTACAGAAATTGACTTAACTGCTGACTGATGTCAGCTGGGAAGTCAGTGAAGTGACCCACAAACTGCTTCCCTGAAGAGTAACTCCGCGGATCCTCAGAAGAGCGGGAGGAGAATAGATTCTCTGTCGGTTGTTTCATGTAAGGTGCAATTTCACAGCCTTTGTCTCGGTGGTTTTGTAACACTAAGGTATGCTTTGTCATGCATCAAGGAAGCAAGAACAGAAAGAGAGAAAAATAATGGCGCCAGTCTTTGATCCTTGGTGGTTTTATAACTGTTCTGCTAGAGTTGTGAGGGGAAGTTAGGATGTAACTCAGACAGACAGGGCTGGACGAAGGGAAAGCCTGAGGGGCAAAGAAATGAGCAAGCACTGAGCATCACCAATTACCGTTCAGAAGACATGAAGACATTTTGCTGTTTAAACGTAGCGACATTGTGTTTTGTAGCGATTAATATCGATTAGTATCACTACAACAACAGCTGTCTTAAGTCTGTTTAAATGAGTCAGGAATGACCTTGCTCATATTTAAATGGTCTTTTTAAATGCTGTTTACACAATTTTCCAAGATTTAAAAAGACAAAAAAAAATTTGATTACAGTTTCTTTTTAATAAATAGAAAAAATGAATAAGTAACAGTTTCTTCTTTAAACTTTAAAGACAGAGTTTGGAGGAGAATTTTGGAGACTTCTAAAGGGCTGATTATGGATCCTGAAGACATTCTGAGTACTGACTGAAAAAGAGTATAATATTAATCCTGCCATAATTAAACAAATATTTTTTTTATTTGAATGTTGATCCATTGAGTAGTTTGAACAGATTTGTTAAATTCAAAATAAACATACACTCACGAGACACTTTATTAGGTACGCCTTACTAGTCTTCAGAACTTTTCAAATTCCTCATGGCACAGATTCAGTAAGATGCTGGAAACTGCTCGGAGGTTTTGCTCCATACTCCATGATAGCATCACACAGTTGCTGCACATTTGTTGAGTGCACATCCATGACGCGAATATTCTGTTCCACCAAGGTGCTCTACTGAATTGAGATCTGGTGTCTGGTGATGTTCAAGAAAGTTTGAGGGTTTTTTTGCGTTCTATGACATTGATGTATGATCTTGCTGGAAGCAGTACCTATCAAATATCCTCCGCACTGCTACACCACCAGCAGGAACCTATATAATGATATAAGGCAGGTGAGATGCTTTCATGTTGTTTTCCCCAAATTCCTTTCAACACCAATCAAATGTCACAGCAGAAATAGAGACTCGTCAGACTAAGCAACATTATAGTCTTCTATACTCCAGTTTTGGTGAACCTGTGTGAACTGCAGTCTTGTGATCAGCTGACGAGAGAGTCACCCTGTGTGGTCTTCTGCTGCTGCAGCCCATCTGCTTCAATGTGTTGTACACTCAAAGATGCTCTTCTGCATACCTTGTGTTACGTTCCTGTCCTTTCAGCTTGAAACAGCCGGGCCATTGTACTCTGACCTCTGACATCAACAAACCTTTTCCACCCAGAGACCTGCTGCTCACGCGATATTTTTTCCTTTTTTGAACCATTCTCTGCAAACCCCTGAGTTGATTGTCTGGGGAAATCCCAGCAGATCAACAGTCTCTGAAACAGTCAGAGCAGCCCATCTAGCAGCAACAACCAACCAAAATCACTTAAATCACCTTTCTTTCTCATTCTGATGCTCAGTTTAAATTTAACCAGGTCATATTGAGCATGTCTTCATGCCTAAAAGCAATGAGTTGTCACCCTGTGATTCGCTAGATTTCTGTTAACTAGCAGTTGAACATGCGTACCTAAAAATGTTGATGGCAAGTGCATAGCCACCAAAATAACAACGTTTAATTTTATCTGTAAAATACCCAGCAAGTGTCCGATTTCACCTACACAACAAAAAAAAAATCCTCATTTATGGATAAAGATTGAATGTCTACAGAACATTTCTTATGCTAACCAAAACACCTTTGGCTTAGCTGCGTGTACATCATATGACCTGCAATGACATCACGTTTCCTACCTGCTGGAAGGGGTTGGAGAGAGTCTGGTTGCAGTACAGATAGTAATGAACAATATCTGAGAAAAACATAAAAGCAGATAGAAAATGTTTTTTTCATCATCATTGTCCTCTATTTCCTAATATCAATTATTTTTACAGTCACATAATGAATCCATTAAAGGATCATTATTATTCACACTGAAGCTTACCAGCACTGATGACATCCTTTGTTTTACTCATTATGTATTTGTCAGGGGAAACGCAGAAATCACTTGTGCCCTAAAATGAAACAGATGTGAGAGGAGTGGAAGGAGAGTGGGAAACAAGGACATATCAGAAAAAAAGATTGAACGACTTACATTTCAAAGAAGGAATGATGTGGTGTGTCAAATACCAAGTAATCAGCTTGACAATAATTATTTATATACATTATTTCTACTAAAACATTTTTCCAGAAACATGAATAGCAATTGCTATCATTTTTAGCCTTTTTTGACACAGTAGCAGGAATAAGGCTGTTCTTGTACCTCTTTAACACATCTTAACAGGAATGCTTTTCAATTCATTGCAAAGTGCTAACAAGAAACCTGCCTTGGCAAAAATAACAAAAGACAAGTGGCAGTCTCCGCTGAACTGTGCCGTCTGAATGCTAAATGTCCCCCGGGCTCAGGACAAACACTGCGTGTAGCTTAACCTTCTCTGGGGGGTACACTAATGAGCCCCACACAGAAGAGATAAAGCAAACTGTGTTTCCCAGCAAACCTGAGCTAGTTTGTTAGAGATGAGGGATACCAAGGAGCTCTGCAATTCAGGAGCAAGTCCGTTCGAATTCCTGAAGGGACGACTGTGAATCTCAGAAAATGCAAAGTTCCTACTACCCGCTGTTGGTAATTAGGAGTTCTGCCAATGGGGTGTATTCATCATGCATTTATTTACTAAGTATTTAGCCATTAATTTAAGTGAAGTCTGCACACAGACAGGCTGTGAAGATTATCTTGCAGATCTGTTAGTCACACCTGTAAATATAGTCACACATGAAGCTTATCAGAAACTGTGATAAATCCAGAGTCTATGTACTAAACAGTGCAGAGTTGTTAGTTACTGTGGTTGCGGTTGGTGTTTTTGCATCATTAGAAAACGGCAATGAAATTCATTCTTATTTAAAGTGGGACACAGCTGCGCGACTGCAGTGGCAAATCGATTTTCACAAGTTCAGCTCCCAGTCGGGGCGGAGGAGGTCGAAGATTTCCAGACATTTTCACATGGCAGTGGTACATGGTGGTTAAAGAGGTCACCGTTTGTGTGTGGTGTTCCTGCACATATGCACAAATTCCCCATAGGTTCTAGCTGGCTCAGTGAGCTGCAAAATTGTGTCGAATAATTAAACCTAAACAGGAATGTTGGCCTGTCCTGTGCTCAGTCTGTGGCGCCTGAAAATGCTGTCAATGATTTTATTATAAAGGAACTTTTTTCCACAAATTCAATCAAAGAGTAAAATTCAAAGGAGATATGAGCTTAAACCAAATAAGCATCTTTCAAATAATGAGTACTTTCACATCTTTCTCCATGTTTTAACATGGAGAAAGATGTGAAAGATGAGTTTTTTAGAATTAGGGGTGCAAAATGTTTAAATGCTGGCTTATTTCTAAAGAAAACACTTGATTAAAAAAAAGTGGATTCTCGTAAATGTTTTTTAACCCTTCCCAGCATAAAGAATGAATCAACATTAATTAAAAATGAAATGCCTTCATATGATCCTGTATGATGTCTACAAGTGTATAACATTTAGCATATAACATATAACATGTTCCTTTGTGTAAATGTGTAAAACCCTCTCATTTACCCAAAGGAACACACACATGAGATCTGTGCCTCTAAGATAAACATCTAATTTAAGAAGCAACACCTGCATCGACATAAGCACACGCTCCTATTAACACGTATAAATGATGTCTGAGCAGCCAGGGCAGGATTGTTCATGTAATTGCTTTTACGCAGCCTTTATGATGTTTACTCTCAGACAAAGAAGAGACCCAGGTGCACTTCATCTATTTCTTCTCAGAAACAGGGGCCAATTTCTATTCCTGAAACCTACATAAATGTATCATCTAGGGTTACATACTGGATCCTTAACAAATTTATTAGACTACCTGTCGTTAAAAAAAGAAAAGAAAAACACTTCAGAAATCTGTCAAAACAATATTTTTATTTATTAGTTATTTATTTTGGTATTAATTATTAGCAAACTGATTTCACATATTTACACCCAAATTTGAGCACATTGGACTTCTAATCTGTAATTAATTGAGCTTAAAATTAAACCGCTAAATCTAATTTTTCTGTCAAGGACTGAAAGTAAATAATAATCTGGCAACCTAACTAAAAAAATATGTTGGTAATATGTTTTATGATTTAAAAAAAATGTAAAACAGAAAAGATCAGAAAATTCAGGGTTAACTATAATTATATACTGGTATTAAAAATATCATTTTGATTAAAGATCTTGCGCAAACTGGTTAATTAACCACTACAGAAACATAAAAAATTATTATCAGTACTACAAATTTTGTGTCAAACTCCTTTTACAATTTGATGATACACATTTAATCCCTGAGATATTTTAATATAAGAAGAACTCGTGCAATTTCAAGAGCAAGTCTCAGTTTTTCCTATTTTCCTGATAGGAAATGATGTTCTAGAACATTTAAAGGAATCTGTCAGCATGACCTTAAATTATGTTAAATTAATGTCTAAAATTACAGAAAAAGTTGCAGAAGCTTGTTGCCCGGACTGTCTTGGAAGTATAAATCTTTTTTTTTTTAATTCTTAGAAAATGGCAATTTAAAAACAAAACTATTTCGCTTTTATTTTGTTTCACTTTGTATCTGTCTTGTATACAGTGTACTGTTAGCATAGCGGTGCAGTAGTTAGCGCTTTTCTCTACTAGCAAGATGTTTCTGGGTTCAAATATAATTTCCAAGTGTGTGGATGAATAATAAAATCTATTAATGATTTTCTAATAGAGCTACTCTTACACGTTTTTTAACAGATCTGTGTATGTGCTTTTTTAATAAAGTATAAAATTGTCACCGAGGTTTCAAGACTCCACAAGGTCCAGACCACAAGGATAAGAATAAGTACCTCCCGTCCAGGGTGATACCGGGTAACAAGCTGTTGTACCGCTAAAGAAAGGTTCTCTATCTTTTAAAGGTTGTACAAACCATTCAGAGTCAACCTCAGCAACACCTGGCAGACAGGTTACATAAAAGTGAGAGAGAATGATTTTGTAACACACTCAAAATCATTACGTCTGAGGGGACAAGATGTACTCCTGACTCTTCTGAAGCAATTTATGAAAAGTTATATTATTCATTTATCAAGCGGGGATGTAGAACAAGAAGACCTTTTAGTTAGATTACTATGTAATTTACTGGATGCTTTCAAGTTCCTTAAAGGGAAAGTACTGTCTTTCCTTTGATGTAACCCTTACACCCATAGTTGGACCTGAAAACAGCATGTGTCATGGTGCAGGAGACCAAATAGAGAGGATGAATCATCTACTGAAAAACTCTACATTTTGCAGTATCTTGACCATGTGAATGCACATAGGGGTTTTGGTGTTTCAGTCATACATGTGTGCCATAGCGTTGCTATTAAAGGAAACTATTAGTGTCACTGTGTCAAGAAATGAAGACGACATCGATTGAGGCCTCGCGAAAAGGAAACTTGAACATGCAGATATAAAGGAAGATAAAACCAGACACCACCGTGCAACAGATTGAACTTCTCGCTGTTACTTACTCCTGCTTACTCATTATCTCCAAATTTAATTCACACATGTAAACAATCCTCTGCTGCCCTGAGTAAAAAGAAAAGCAACATCCAGCAACAAAAATGAGGAAAAATAGCACACACGCCTGAGGCGGCCTAGTCAAACACCAGCGCTCAGCCATCTGATATTCATCGTGTCTCATGTTTCTCTCTATTTTCACGGTGAGTTCTCACCTCCACATCGATCAAACACTCGTGCGTCTTTTTTAAGCCTTGGGACGACGAGAGAGAAGAACACTGAAATTAATCACCTACTCGGTGTGAATACGCCAATTGGATTCGTGTTGTCATAATCCTTGAATTGGAATCGTGTTATTCAGCTCTGTATAATGCTGCTGAAAAAGGTGTGGGTTTGCAATTTTGTTCTTTTGTCAGTCTATTTTTAGTGGCGTGTGGTTTGACAGGAGAGATCAAAAACCCATGACATGATTGACGGATGATCAGAAGAATTTGAGATTGGGCAGCTATATAACCTGTTTAGATGATGTATCTGTGAGGGATCTCCTTCACTTAGACTGATTTCATAAATACTATTTTATTTTTTTAGCTTAGATTTTAAGCTTAGATCCACTAATTAGCAGCTAATACCTTAAATATTATGAAAATGTAAGTTACAGCAGCTTAATGGTTTAGCAAAATGTGCATATATGTCTATGAGACAGTTGTTTAATTACACAGAACTATGGATGGTTGTCTTTTTCCCCTCAGCCCAATACACATTTTCTAAGTGCACTACGCATATATATTAAGTAACATCTCCAAACTATCGAGTCTCATACGAGAGGCGACCAGGTTAGGGCATTTGCATCAAAGTAAGGGGTGAGAAAGCGAGGGAACTTACCACAGCAGTGGCCAGGTCAGCTCCCAGTGAAGTCCAGCTCAGGACCAGCGTCAGCACTCCAAACACCATCATCCTGCAGAAATACAAAGAAACAACAGGGTCAGGTTGAAACTCAGTGCAGTAATCTGTTTATTTGTTAAATCAAACTAAGATTAACTGAAGGCTCAGTGAACCAGGACACAATGGCTCATTAAAGCTCGCTATTTATCCAAGTGAATGAGTCAGTGATTTAAGTACTTGACCCGGTTTGCATTAGGTTCATTTCATTTACTTGCAGTGATTACAGGTGCACACTATTGTAATCGCACTGCTAGAAAACCAAGAAGTACCCGGGGTTCGTCATACGAATCTGCAATTATTGTATCAGTGGTATATCAGCAGCTTTAATTTGATATGGTTCCTACGTCAACATTCGTTTGAAGCTGTGTTTTTGAGCCCCTAATATTAACTCTAATCACTTTTTTTAATCTCTTTCTTTGCACTGGTAGAAAAATCACAAAGCTGAATGCCATGAATGCTAAGAGATGAGTCATTATCTTTGCACGCACCTTCTTTTCCAAACTAGTAATCACTTTGGAGTAGTTGCATGATGTAAGCGCCAATAACTCCTCCTGTCCCCAGTGAATTTTGGTAGACTCAGGGGTGCGAGCGTTGTTATAACTACTGTATATAACAAAATAACAATAAAAATGGAGATACAAAAAGAGCTATTGTAGAGTCATTGTCATAACAGCTTCTGCTACTCAAAAGAAATGACTCGAGACCCAAGAGGGAGAAATGCTGATGTCATTGGCCTGCCATCACCAGTAAAAGTCACAGCGGTCATGTTTACTTCCATGAAGTTGATTCTGCTGCCTCAACGTGCAGCTGCAGGAAAACGGCTTCATGAACCGGGTAATGTTCAACGGTGCTCATACGCTCTGTTTGCCGACATCTGATTATACCGCACTCAGTGGATGGGCGTTCCTGCACCCACATGTTTGTTTTACAGTGAATCCATACCCTGATAATCTCAATTATTAGATGATAAGAAGATGACATGAAATGATATAGACAGAGGCTGAGAGATGACAGGCCCTGGCTGTCCATTTTGGCATGCAGGAAAGTGTTGATGCACTAAAATAGGAGATCAATACGTTTAAAAAAAAAAAACAATCATAGATCAGCTCTGGTTAAGTGGAAAGTATTTCCAGAAAATCCGATAAGCTCCTGCTTCATGTCACCACAGTTTAAATCAGATTTTTTTTTTATGCATGTCCAGGCTCATCGCCAGACTGTTCATCTTTCAGCACCCTACAGCTCTCAGGCTAATCCATTTCTCAATGCATTGAATTGATACTGAGCTCCCAATATTGAACTTCCAATCCGCTACTTCTGTCCTTTTCTCTTTATCTCTATTTCTCTATATATTCCCTTTGCCCTCTCTACAGTGTATTTTTAACGCCCTCTGCCTTCAAATCAGATCCTCATACTTAAAGTCTGACTCCTTCCCTCTGTCTGATACAGAGCTCTCACCAGGCCCAGACAATTTACAAGATAGGAAAGAGAGTGAGGCTTCGCAGATCCCTTATCTCAATTTAAACTCGACAAGCAGAACTAATGCAGAAGTCTTTTACTGTCTTACTCGATAACCTGCATTAATATGTGATTATATCTGCATATGGCTATATAAAGCATTCTGTAGAGAACACTTCACACCGGTATCACATCTGGTTCTTGTTGGTAACTACAGCAACTATAAAGGGATAAGAAGAAAATTCTCATTCATTTTCTGACACTTTTGTAATTCCTCCTCACAGACATGAGCCTCACAGGGTTACATTTGCTGTGCCAATCGTCTCTCTTTCTGTCAGCAAAGTTACACAAAAGCTACAAACCTGCTGCAGAGATATAGCAGCAGAAAAGAACGAACCTATTGTATTTTGGTGCAGATTCTCACTTTCTTTAAAACTGATTAATTTTAAAAGACTGTGCTCTTCCTTCATCCCAAATCTTATATTTCCTATTTTGTACAGCTAAACAAAAACCCCGAGTGTAAAATGCTGCACACTTTTTATTTTCACTAGCCACCATGTTGGTGACGCACCAATAATTTGTTTGCCAGTAACAGAAATACATTTTCAGCACAGGTGGAAATGCTACTATTAGCCATCTATATCTATATGTATATCTATAGCTATAGCACAAAATTAGAAAATTCTTTCATAACAACTATAATTACATTTAAGCATTACAAATATTGTTTTGATAAAAGAGCTTGTGCATACTGGTGGATTAACTATTATACATACATTAACATAGAGAATGATTTTGGTAATTTGGGCTTGTTAGCCTGTCCTGAGTGTACACCGCCTCTCACCCTGTGACAGCTGGATTGGATGGATGGATGTTTATTTAGGGCAGCTGTGGGATAAATCTTACTCTGGGTGATGATCTAATAAATTTGGTAAGCACTGTAGCTGTTCTTAAGAGTTTGACAAAAAGAAGAAAAATTGACTTTTTAAAGTTTTCCCCATTCACCCAAGATGCTTCTTCAGTTCACAAACTTATTTTCTCAAGCTCTTAAGACAGCCATACGTTGGATGATAACCTTCACACTGCAGCTGTGTCTTGGTGTATATTTTGTTTTCTAGCGGTGTGAAAGAATTTAGTTTTGGATATGTGGACAAAGGTTTGACAAGTTGTAAATGTAAGAGAAGCTGGCAGCTAGTACAGCAATGGTCAAAGGCTCCAACTGTCATTTCCAATGAGTGAATAACTCTTTTTTTTTTTTTTTTCTTGGGTCAATTTGCTGGTTTGGAGCATTCAGGTTATCACAACGCCAAAGAAGAAAAGTGAAAGGAATAACCTGAGAGAAGCAACCGTCGCTGTCCACAGGGAAGCCTGTCATTCTACAGTGAGAAAGATTATTCACTACTGGAAAACAAGCCAGTTGCCAATCTTCCCAACAAATCCACCCTAAGGCCAGACTTTACAATGCTCAGAAAAACTGCACAAAAAAACAAAAAACCCCAACAGTTAAGCTACATCTCAGAGTCTACAGGCCACAGTTAGCTTGTTAAGGTTAAAGTTCATGAGAGTAGAATTAGAAAAAATACTGAAAAAGTATGGCTTGTTTGGAAGAGTAAATGGGAGAAAAGAAAAACATCTATTAAAAAAAAAACATGGAAGTGCAGCTTAATTTTGCAAAGTTGCATCTGTCTGAGATGTTTGGCCAAAACGCACAGCGACCATGTCTGGAAAAAACCAAAAACAGAGCATGTCAGCGTAAACACCTCATATTAACTGTCAAGCATGGTGGTTGGAGGAGGATGAGCAGGCTCGTTTCGCAGTCACAGAACCTGAGCAGTCTGAAGACGTCAAGTCAAACTCTCTGTATACCAAAATCAACCTGATTGAATTGCTGTGGTGGAATCTAAAGAGTGCTGTGCACAGATAAATACCTGCAGATCTCAGTGAACTGAAGCAAATTTGTAAAGAAGAGTGGGCCACATTCCTCCACAAGAATGTGATGATGATGTTGGTTTATGATAAAGTCTTACAGCACAAGAAATTGCCTGAAAAAACACAGGCTCCAGTTGGTTTTTCACAGGACTGGATAGAGTCCTGTGAAAAATGTTCAGATGACTGTAGCGTGTGCAGTGGTACGTAAAAATTTATGGTATGTAGACCCAATGTAAATGGGTGGAGATGCTCATGAACTACAAAATGTTCTGTG
This sequence comes from Hemichromis elongatus, assembly GCA_015108515.1. Lineage (NCBI taxonomy): Eukaryota > Metazoa > Chordata > Actinopteri > Cichliformes > Cichlidae > Hemichromis > Hemichromis elongatus. Next base: position 128,309 of record VUQR01023979.1, on the reverse strand, counting down.
TTAAAAGCACTTCTCTGTTTCATTCACCATGCATTTGTATGTAGCTCCGCAGCTACATATTTCTGATCCATTGTAACTGAGCCCATCAGTTGATGAGTGTTTATAGTTTGATGTCTTCTCAACACTACATAGAGAAAATTGTTGGAGTTTTCATTGTAGTGTTAGAAGGTAATTGCTTTTCTTTTTACAGTGCCCTGTGATGACAGCTGTTGCGAACCAGAGCTTTATACATAAAACTAAAGTGAAATTAAAATAAATTATTCAGTTTTGTGCTCTGTGAGACAAATGGAAATCAATGGGATACAAGGAAAATAGGGTGTTGAGTTGAGTCAAGTGAAAACGTTACAGAGTTCAATGAGCAGGTCAGATGATGCTAGGAAGTGCATTCAAGGACGAGGTCAAGTCACTCTGATTAAATCAGAATGGGAAGTGGATTTCTTCTCTACGGAGAAATATTTTGCTGTAAACTGCTGTTATAGATAGTCTGTAGAAATAAATGGAAAGTTAAAGCTTTGTCATCCTCACACAAACCCCCCATCAAATGTTCTAATTATTATTAAACTGAGCAAAATGATGATGATGATGTGACCTCAGAGCAGATATGCATGGGTACTGAGACCTCACTGCCAGTGCTAATTAGCTTGACATAGGAATCGCATTTGTCTCTGTTTCTAATTTTGGCTTCCACCTTGTGATTGCCATCACAGACTAACTTGGACTGCAACTCATTGAATTTTGTTCAGTTCCTCTGAGCAAATTTAGGAGATTTGACCTTGTTGTCTAAAATTTGTGGCAATATGGATTTTACTTAATCAGTGTGTACAATTAAGCAAATAAGTATAATTATTATAGGTATACCTAGTATAAATATTATGTGTTTATAAATATAAATTGTTTCTACAAAATGTAACTAAAAGTATTCCTGTTTTCCTTCCTTCAGGCTTGTGTGTTAAACTTTTAAAAGAACTTTTTCTTAATAACTAAACTCTTTATTGTCTTTGGAAAAACACAAAGGCTCGAGCACACTTCTTTGTGGGACACCTTTAACACAAGGGGCTAATTTGGACAGGGTAGTTTTAAATGAAAATAATGTGTCTTTAAGATAGAACTAAAGCATTAAACCCAGTGGACATTTCATTTGGTCCACCTTGCTTGTACTTGGACTCCCTGACCCTTTAAAACAAGGCAGGATGGATCCCTGCTTTTAGGTTGTTCACACCAAGTTCTGACCCCACGATCTGAATGTCCCAGTAGAAATCAAGACTGCTCAGACCTCGCAATGTATTTCCAGTCTTCTGTTGTCCAATTTTGGTGTGCTGTGCAAATTGTAGCTACAGTTTCTTGTTCTTAGCAGACAAAAATGGCAACTAGTGTGGTCTTCTGGTGCTGGCGCCCATCTGCTTCAATGTTCAACAAGTTGTTTGAGTTACTGTTGCTTTCCTAACAGCTCAAAGCAGTCTGGTCATTTTTCTCTGACTTCTGGCATCAACAAGACATTTTTGCTGTTCACTGGATATTGGCTTGTTTTCAAACCACTTTCTGGAAATCTCAGAGATGATCTACTGGGATTTGTTGGGAAAATCCCAGTACATCAGCAGTTTCTGGAATTCTCAGACTAGCCAGTCTGGCACCAACAACCATGTCACGCTCAAAGTCGCTTAAGTCACCTTTTCCCCCCCATTCTGATGCTCAGTTTGAACATTAGCAGGTTGTCTTGGCCGTATCTATAAGCCTAAATGCACTGAGTTGCTGCCACATAACTAGCTGATTAGATATTTGCATTAACGAGCAGTTGAACAGTTTTATCTGTGCAATTACCTCCTTCAATGTTTACCCCAGCAGTAATGAGTAAATTGACAACATATGCTAAAGGTTTTCCAAATTGCTAGGATTATCTCTCCCTGGCTCATTTAATTTTCACTTCCTTGTTTATTTTTTCCAAATATGAAGTGAAGTGAGGGACCCTTCAGGATACCCAAATCAAGCTTGCAGCTGCACTTACACGGGACACTCCCCAACTACAGACTTACATTGCAAGCTTTTGATCACAGAGGTGTACTTAAACCATCAATGCAAAACAGTGCAAACACGCTAACCTGAGAGATATACCACCGCTTGTTGAGACTGCTGCTGTCAGCAGAAGCCCCACGCCCGCCACAGCACCTCTCCGTGGGCTCTGAATCTAAATTTCCCTTGAGGGGAAAATTAGTATTGTCACTTCCCACTCCCTGCTGAGTTGAGCTTGATGTTTTATGCCTGATGAGCAATTAGCCGAGAAGATAAAAGCCAAACATTAATGCTGTACATATTCTTAATTTATATAACGATTTAATAAGACATGGTTGACTGAAATGTTTTTAAGGACAACATGATTGAAAGCTGAATTATATTAACAGGCACTGTATGACAAGAAATGCTCTAATTTTTTTCCCATCTCATAGTGTTATTTTGTCATTTTTTGTGTCTCTCCAAGACTTTAACTTAAAGAGATATTACTCATGCCATGTTATGTAAGATGAATGAAATATCTTGCCATTGAACATCTGTCAGATATGTTAATTAAAAGCAGTTCTTTGTTGTGCCCGTGAAAGTGCAATTCAGATTGCTTTACATTTCTCTAAATGCAAATCAGCAGTATACAAGCACAATAATGAGGCTTAATTACAGCGCCATGATTAAAAGGGTGAGTTGGAAATGTTCTACAGTGAGTCATGTGAGCGTTGATGCAGACTCGGCTGCCTGAACTAAAGGCTGCTCTTTATTCGCTTCGGGCTTGTAAAGTGTTCTTGAGTTAGTAATCTGGATATTCAAGGTTACTTCAGAAATTCTAGCCTCCCCTGAAAAACTGTTTATTACTTTAAACGCAACTTGTGCTGTGAATCCTTGCTCATCACAGTCGTAATGATCTCTCCCATCTAGGGAAATACAATATCCTCTGTCCTATACTTTAGGAATACACATGCACTTGAAGCTTTTTATACTTAACAGCACTTTCAGACTGAATATGCATAATAGTTTCTGTGTATCCGGATTTGAGATGACAGTTTTTAGTCACCACCTGAAACCAAAATGTCTTTGCCACGTTAAAGACATATAAAAAGAATTACAGCTAAAAAAAACTGGACCGCAAAAAAATTCCTCTTCACAAAAACAAGCAGTTGTAAAAGATACACAAACATCTCTCCGACAGTGAGCTTTATAAATCTCTGACGTGTAGGTGTAAGCTGTTACTGTATGTCACAGTAACACCCAGCCAGACGGCATGTACCAGAAAGAGTTGGTAGGCCTCCAGAGTGTAATTTGCCCCCAACCACTTCCACTCTAGTGGAAGACTGCATCTCTTGGGAAGGCAGACACTCTTCACACTGACTCAGCTTATGTGTGTGTGTGTGTGTGTGTGTGTGTGTGTGTGTGTGTGTGTGTGTGTGTGTATAGGGTTAGTCCTGGAGTGCATTTGTGGTTAGTAGGGCAAGTTTAGCAGTGCTCACACCCTGAAATGACTGATTGCGAGAGACAGAAGGATGCTGAATGAAGGAATAGAAGGCAGGACGGATTTCATGTTCTTTCTGTGAAAGCTTCTTTTCAGCAAACATGCACTACAGTGTGTGGGAGACTGATTATTAGGTTCATTAACGCCAACATGCTGCTTATTCTGACCGCCTGTTAAAAGGCAGACGAACCAACACCTGCTAATTTATTACTGTGATTTGTCTGTTTCTTTTACTACTTATGTTTCAGCATAGATGGCATGTGCTTTTACATATTTATCATTCATTTTGGTTGTTTGTCACTCCTGAAGGGGAACATTAGTGTGGTATTTACAGGATGGATACAAGTAAAAACGACAACAAAAAAAAGCTATAAATCACATGCTATATGCGCCTACTGTAGTTTAATCTAATTCATGCCCAGCCTATTTAGAACATGTCAAGTGGTAAAGAGGGAAAACAATCTTCAGGAAGTTGTATTGCTGATAACATCTTGTCTCTCCCCTGCTTTCCAAACCTCTTTGCTGAGCAGAGCCACTGAGACGGTAACGCTGAGCAAGTTCAACCCACGGCTGGCAATGCTAAAAAGCAAAGGGTGACATGCAAAAATGGCTAGAAGATGAGCAAGGACGTGATTCAGTGCTGGTTCGCAGACAATTTACCATGAAAAGAGATGCAAACCCTGCCTTATGTTTCCTTAAGCTACACCAACTCTATTTTTGAAAAAAAAAAAAAATGAAAATCTGAATATTTTCAGAAAAGAAAAATGAATATCTTTTATTTCCATAATAGCACCCAGTTAGTTAAGTCTCAGCCTACTAATCTCCCATCTGACTCTTTCTTTATATATCCTTCTTCTGCTTTCCCCCCACTGTCTCTCCCCCCGTGCTGAGCAAGGAAAAGAGACGAAAAATATCACATAAAAGAATTTGGGGGGGGGGGGGGGGGGGGGAAACCCTTTGTT